>JASKDV010000019.1:40706-51306 GCA_032466395.1 Aegires albopunctatus | reverse complement strand
GTTGAGACATGAAGGTTGGTTTGTAAGGAATGTGGTTGAGACATGAAGGTTGGTTTGTAAGGAATGTGGTTGAGACAGGAAGGTTGGTTTGTAAGGAATGTGGTTGAGACATGAAGGTTGGTTTGTAAGGAATGTGGTTGAGACATGAAGGTTGGTTTGTAAGGAATGTGGTTGAGACAGGAAGGTTGGTTTGTAAGGAATGTGGTTGAGACAGGAAGGTTGGTTTGTAAGGAATGTGGTTGAGACATATAGTAGATCTATTCAGATCAAATCACTACTATAAAGTTTTGTGTATTTTCAACACTCTTCAGGTGGTGATATTCTTTATTAAATGTTTCTTACATGGTATTAAAGAATGACATCACCTGAAAAATGTTGAAAATACACAAAACTTTATAGTAATGATTTGATTTATTACATCTAGTACATTTCAATGCTTCTCAAATATTTCTAATTTTGTGTTAAGTGTTCTGTATGTATTATGTTACATTCATCATCATCATATATGATTATATATTTATAATAGAAATTATAACATAAAACACACAGAGTGCTTAACACAATATATATATATATATATAATATAAAAAGATACTTAGATTGATATTCGTGCTGACGCTGTGTGACGGTAAATACTAACTTTCCCTTCGGGGATGAATAAGAGGTGTATTTTAAAATATGTTCAAATCGTACAGGCTGGAATTTAAAACTCGGGAGTCTTGTGATTTCTTCTGCCTTAAGTTGCCAGGATAAAGAGTGCCAAGTCCTAACGGAGATGGGACTAAAATCTAGGAGTTCCCATGTGCAATAATAATATACGCCCGTAAAAGAAACCTTGGCCATATATAAGACAGTCTTGGAAAACCCTGAAATCATGTATGTAGTGGACGTGGGTCAATTTCAATACAACAACACACAAATCACCGTTTGGTTTGCTGTGCTTCCAAAGTGACGTGAGAATCGGAGTCACCGTAATGAACCTCAATCTGATGGCCGGACACGTTGATGAGGTCAAGGATAAAACGGCAGTGGGCAGGGCTAGAAAGAAAATAAAGACAAAGGAGATTCGTATAATCAATGTCATATTCTGACAACGTCAGTTCGTTAAACAAAACGTTATAATTAATCCAACTATCAATATCTTGCATCAAGATTCTGTAATCATGAATGTAAGAAACAGTAAGTCATGTGACACAACAAGCACCGTTACAAACCCATTCGTAACTCTTGCTATCTTTAGATTTCATGTGGAAATCCGAGTACAACGAAAAGTGTGTACTTTCTATAGGTCAGGGGTCAACAACGCCCCCTATTGGGACCTTTTGTTCACCAACCTTTCTGTCTATTATTAGAACATGACGACAATTAATAATTATTCTTAATGTAATTAGCATATTAGTTCTAATTTACATCATGATACTGCCAGTAGACTTACTTGTCAGTAGGCTGGACATCCCATCGGACAATGTACAGACTGGGCAGTACGTCAAGTGACAAGGACAGGGAACATTTGCGGCAGTAGCCTGCCTGGAGTCCTTCTCCTCCGCTGTACTGAAGTTGTAGGATGGCGTCTAGACTCTGGACACCCAGGAAAAGGAAAAAACAACATCAAAACATCAACACCATCATCAACACAAAAATAATCTAAAAATCTCATTGACCACGACTTCTCAATGTAACAGGAAGTTAAAGATTTTCACACGCTTTTAATAGTGAATGGAAATTTCCATTCAAGTAGCCTCTCCTCCACAGTGTGTCAGGGCTATGAGTAGTTTGAGCCCAGCTCCCATGCAAGTAAAACTGTCAAGCCATTATTACGTGCGCTTTGATTGCCTAGAATTATTTTGGAGAAAGAGAAAGCCAAAGATTTCTAAGATTTAAAAAAATTATAAATTTATGGGGATATGCATCCAATCCTTAATTAAGTTCATGGTAATTAGAATGAAAAACAGATGATGATGATGATGATAAATATGACTAAGTTAATCTCCACCTCATTTCTTGACTGTCGTAATAAAAACAAGTCTCATTGAAACATACGTACTAGCAAGTGAGCTTTCAAAAGGGTGTCTTGACTTCAACATTATTTTGAATGGGCAAAGTTAAGTCCCTTGATTCCACGTTCATTTGATGATTCAAATTATCTCCCCTGTCTCTACTTTCATCTTGATTGGCCTATTTCCATGTAGATCACAGCTATATTCCTGCATCCCACACACTAAATATAGGTCACAGCTATATTCCTGCATCCCACACACTAAATATAGGTCACAGCTATATTCCTGCCTCCCACACACTAGATATAGGTCACAGCTATATTCCTGCCTCCCACACACTAGATATAGGTCACAGCTATATTCCTGCCTCACACACACAAGATATAGGTCACAGCTAGATTCGTGCATCTCACAAACTAGATATAGGTCACAGTTATATTCCTGCCTCCCATACATTAGATATAGGTCACAGCTATATTCCTGCATCCCACAAACTAGATATAGGTCACAGCTATATTTCTGCATCCCACTAACTAGATATAGGTCACAGCAATATCCCTGCATCCCACTAACTAGATATAGGTCACAGCTATATTCCTGCATCCCACTAACTAGATATAGGTCACAGCTATATCCCTGCATCCCACAAACTAGATATAGGTCACAGCTATATTACTGCATCCCACAAACTGGATCTAGGTCACAGCTATATCCCTGCATCCCACAAACTAGATATAGGTCACAGCTATATTCGTGCATCTCACAAACTAGATATAGGTCACAGCTATATTCCCGCTTCTCACAAACTGGATCTAGGTCACAGCTATATTCCTGCATCCCACAAACTAGATATAGGTCACAGCTATATTCGTGCATCTCACAAACTAGATATAGGTCAAAGCTATATTCCTAAATACGCAGGACGTTAACTTTTGGTTAGCAATTAATAGCAATGATGGGATAAGTGAACATTGATGATGATGAAGATGATGATGATGATGGAGAAGAAAGAAGATTTCTTATTCTAATCACCTTTCCATCGTTACTTTCCGTCTTGGACTGACTGGATTGTGATGCTGGGGATCCTGATGGATGGAAAGAAAAAAGAAAAGTTACGGAATGAAGGAAGGAAGGAAGGAATGAATGGATAGAGATGTAGGAGATCTTTTTAAAGAAGGAAGGAAGAGATAGAGAAAGAAATGATGACCAAGACGATTGTTTTAAGGCATAGGACAAGTCAGCTTCAGGATCTAAGATTTGATCTGCGTTATCCGCTGAAAATGTCTATCTGGTATGGACAACAGCCCTGTTAACGTAAAAATTGAACATGTGGTCATAGAAGACAGAATTGTCCTTGAGCCAAAATGCATGTGCTGCTAATGTGCTACAGCAAGTCTTGTCCAATGGATTCTGTTTTGCTGTCAGCATTAAGAATAAATTGTCATTGTAAAGTGGCAAGAACAGTGGCCAAGGGGTACTGGAATATCTCCGCTGGATTTCATCGCTAAAATTACAACGCAAGAATTTAACATTCGTTTCCCCCTAACCCAACCCCTTTCTTTTATCTTACGAATTCCTGAGTCGATGGGTGGCAGGAAGTCACTGTCTCCTTGGATGCAGACGTTGAAACACAATTGGTGCCCGGGAAGGATAGGAAGCTGGGACGTGATGTTGTCTTCACTCCACACCACCATTCTCGATACCGTTTCTGAATGGGGAAAATCAATCAATAAATATCTATAAATAAAAAGTCAATGTATGACACAATTAATTAATAAATGAACAAACAAATAATCAAAGAAATATCTTTCCTCCGTTTGATACTCAACACATATTTTGAAGTTCGTCAATTGGTCGTTGTGTTGAGAATTGGTGTCAACATAGGCAGGACAAATTCAATCACCAACACAAGTTGTAGAAGTTGAAGCGTTGATGAAACATGTTAACCCTAGATCTACGCGAGAACTACATGTAGCGCCTGTTACCCCTGCACAGGAAGCGTGTCGACTTCACAAGTAGGCCCGATCGTGTTTACCCGCGAAATACTTGTCAGTAAAACAAAACACGCTAATTTCATTCAAGTTTCCATATAGTAAATGAAATTATTTTTGACTTCCTGAAACATTTTGAACTAGTAGCCAATCCAATTCAATCACAGGGGCAACCAGTCACTGCCTGAATGTCATATCCAGTGTCACACGTAGCTATTCTTGGGTTAACGGTCATTGTTTGAAGTCGGCCCCACTAAGTCTAAAGTATAAAAATTAGAAGGTTGGTAAAAAGAAAAAACAATAATTTTCATGTTGTAAACCACAGAGTCTTCGGGGCCGTGTGTAGCCTAGTGGTTAAAACAATTCTTGCGGCCTAGTGGTTATCAATTCATGTGGCCTAGTGGTTAACACAATTCATGTGGCCTAGTGGTTAACACAATTCATGTGGCCTAGTGGTTAACACAGTTCAAGTGGCCTAGTGGTTAACACAATTCATGTGGCCTAGTGGTTAACACAATTCAAGTGGCCTAGTGATTAACACAATTCATGTGGCCTAGTGGTTAACACAATTCAAGTGACCTAGTGATTAACACATTTCAAGTGGCCTAGTAGTTAACACAATTCAAGTGGCCTAGTGGTTAACACAATTCAAACAGAAGAAACACAATCACCTGAACCAACCCACACCAGTAAGCTGGGTGACAAGGTGTCATCAAAATCGATAGGTCATTACCGGTGTGTAATTAGGTAAGACACGTTGTCCAATTTTCCTCACTCAACCCAGGTGTGAAGGAGTACCCTGCCTCTAAGACAGTGTTGTCGTTGACCAAAAATTGTACTCATGCCTAACTTAAACAGGCTACCAGTTTTCTGCGTTGCTGTTGGCCAAGGGGCAAGTCATTGTAAAGTGTTGCTGTTGGCCAAGGGGCAAGTCATTGTAAAGTGCTTAGAGGGTTTCACAGTAGGCTCGATATTAGTGAAAACTTCACTTGGACATGTGTGTAACCAGATGTCATGTTTTAGGGTGTTGAAGTCAAAGATTTAAAAAACAAAAACAAAACCAAACCTCCTAAATGATGCTGAGGTTTAGATCGTGATCAGGCCTCCTACCTCGATGAGCTCCTTTAGATTTCAAAACGATTTCTAAATTTTCCACCGGATAGTCAGAAGTGTTTTGAAGTGTTACGACACATTCGGTGCTGTGATGGAGAGAAATGGGAAATATCATTAATTGATGGGCATCTCTCTCTATCTCTTTCTCTCTCTATCTCACTCTCTCTTTCTCTATCTATCTAACTCTCTCTTTCTCTATCTATCTAACTCTCTCTTTCTCTATCTATCTAACTCTCTTTCTCCCCCCCCCCTCTCTCTCTATCTCACTCTCTCTCTATCTCTCTCTCTCTCTCTTTCTCTATCTATCTCACTCTCTTTCTCCCCCTCTCTCTCTCTATCTCACTCTCTCTTTGTCTATCTATACTTCTCTCTATCTCACTCTCTCTTTCTCTATCTATCTCACTCTCTCTTTCTCTCTCTATCTTATTCTCTTTCTCTCACTCTCTCTCTATATATATCTCACTCTTTCTTTCCCTCTCTCTCTCCATCTCACTCTCTCTTTCCCTCTCTCTCTCTCTATCTCACTCTCTCTCTAACTGTGAGTCATGTGAGGCAGGTCAACCTAGAGCCCATCAGCAACAACCTCCCTCACCTTTGCCCTGCAAAAAGGACGGCTGAGCCAGAAGTGGCCACATCCGAACCGCGTCCAACGGAGGTGAATACTGAAGACTTGGGTAGTGAACACGATAAAACAACCTGAGGCAAGGCGGGGATAACTTGTATGGTGATGTCCTGTATTGATGGCTTCAGGTCGTAAAGGTCACGCAGTTTGCAGTTACTCTTCACGCCAAACATAACCGTGCTATATCCTGGAAACGACGTATGAAGAAAAGTATGAATATTAAACATTTTGCTTTCATGAATGTCCCATTTAAATTCATGTTGAACAAATGTGAACTGGATACATTTCTATAAAACTGAAAAATCTGACATAGATACGCACGTTATTAGGATTTATGGATATTTTTTCTCCCTTTTAAAAAAAGAAGAATGTGATGAAGCGGGGTCGGGTTTTGGTTTAGCGCTTAACGGCCGCTCCCACAATCCAAGCGCATAAGAGAGATATTGATTATTTCATGAAGAAAAGTAAGCTCTTTACTAGACATGTTGATGGTAACTACATTTGAAAAACTATTTCATGGCTTTTTAAAAACGATTCCATGACAATATTAAAACTATTCCATTACTTTTAAAACAAAGTATTTGAAGACTATTTTAAAATTATGTACTGACTATTCTAAAACTATTTCATGCTTATTTTAAAGCCATTTCTCAAATATTTTGAAACCATTTCATGACTTTAAAAAATTATTCCATGACGATTGAAATAGGATTTCGTGACCATTGAAAGTTAATCATTACCTAAAACTTTTAACATGCCAGCAGCTTTTGGCTTCGTCATCAATTTGACGGTCATCAGACCTTGACCAGCGGGAATGGTGGGGCTGGCTGGGAAAACCTCTGCCTCCACCTCTGATGTCATCAACCCCTGAACAGAACAACAAAGAGATCATTAGAAAAGGATAAAATTGGGGATGCCCACACGAGGAGACAGTCGGCATGACACGATTGACAAACATGTTAAGACCTAATCCACTTGTTAGTCATAACGTTGCCAGACTGAGATTATCAAACATTTGGACAAGTTGTTCTACCACGTAATCAACAACTTTAAAACTATGGCCGGAATTCCTCAAGATACCGTATTCATTCTAATAAACGCCCCGGGGGCGTGAAAATGAAGGGGGGAGGGGGGCTTGTAATAGGGTATACAAAATGACAGTTTAGATAGAGGATTCACGGAATGTCATAGAGCACAGTCGCCCCCAATTGAAGTGGGTTCTATTAATAGACCTGACGCAACTTAGATTTAGGCGGGGACAAAGAGAGATAGGACTCGGCACAGTGATGCTGGTAGGCTACCAATTTTGTTTGCAGACTCAGACAATAATAATAATAATAATATAGGCATACACGGTGTTAGCGGATGCATTGTATGTAGGGCCTTTTTTTATGTGTTCACGAAAACTTTTAATGAACGCACAGGTGTGAAAAGTATCGGGTTTCACTCTTAGTCAGTGGATACTGGTCGTCTTGTCAGTGTAATCATTATTAATTGTTATTGTTAATTGTTGTAGTGAATAGGTGTGTGAATACTGTGATGACGTGTTGATATCGCATGGCAAGAGAAGAGTGAGAAATGCCTGTGTATGGGTGCATAGTGTGTAGTTAGCGATTGTTGTGTCCCATTAGCTTTAACTAGATCTAGACCTAGTAAAAATGATTTACCGGCAGGCCTACATTTTTAAAAAATATTTCTGTAGGCCTTCTCCAATCTTGTGTACGGCGTTTATTAGAGTGAATACGGTATATATATATATATACAATTTGATAATAAATGATGGTTTACAATATTACAAAAGAATGTACCATGTTGCAAATTTCTTAGAAAATATATAATTTATTTGTGAATTAGCCTCTAGATCTATTCTAAATTCTTTTATAATATACAAAAGTGTTTTATATAATATTTTTGACTTATAATAACAAAAGTCCCTGATTATATTGAAATCTGGATTTGAGCAGCTTAGAAAACGATTTCATTCCATTGTTTTCTTGGGCAACTCATTTGTGACCTGTTTCTTAAAAGCGGAACATGTTACGCGGGAGGATTTGAGCTAAAGCAGTTTTTAAGATAAAAACAGTGATTCCATCAAATTTGTGATTGTGATCGTTTCCAAACAATCAAATCTTTATCTTTCATAAAAAACTAAATGTTATGAATTGAAATCAATTGCCAACATGTTTAGTCTATCTACACTATGCATGCACTAGTACGTGCTGGATTAGCCGGGCGGGAAAGAGATATCAACGCACTTTTGCATGCGGGTTTTGTCAACCGGGGGAAGCGCTATGAACGCACTGGTGCGTTCTTGATAATGGTCTGGATGAAGGGGATGAAAATGACCTTAAATCACCACACAAAAAAACCCAGAACAACAAGTGATTTTTAAACAATTTTAGGTACATTAAAGAACAATTTTTATCTACTGATGCTTTGCTAGCTGCCCTTTAATCTGATCAAAATCAAGAAAACCAACAAAGAAGCAGCTTAGAGATAAAAGTTTCTGGTTGGATCCATTCTAAAAGAGGGTGTGGCAGGTCATGAAACGCGTGGAAAAGGCCTTTCTATAATGTTTGAAATTTTGATAAATTCAATCTGAACACTCCTATAGTAAATAATGGTATCTTCCTCTTTATTATGATTTGTTACGTTCAAGAATTTTTGAGATTTGACTGTCTCAGAGGGTAATTGTAGAGAGGTTTCTACTTTTGATCTGAAAAACTAGAAAACTGTCTTACAATCAAGAGTCCATTGTTTCGTGTTTAGATGTCATGGGAGTTTAAACAATGGACATCAGAATGGACTGAGTCACTAATAATTCCTCTCCCCAAGAAAGGCAACCTATGACAATGCCAAAACTATAGAACCATAAGTCTTATTAGCCATACCAGCAAGATTATGCTTCGAATAATCATGAATAGATGGAAGAAGGAAGTGGAAGAACACTTAGCTGTAGAACAAGCTGGATTCAGACCAAAACGAAACACAGTGGAACAAATTTCAATTGCCGAATCTTGATAGAGAAACATCTCCAACATCAAAGAAATCTTTTCCATAACTTCGACTTTACAAAAGCATTCGATCGAGTATGGCATTCATCATGATGGTTTTTATGGAAAGTAATGAAAGACTTTGGTATTGCAGAAAGACTCATCCAGACCATCCAAGCACTCTATAGCACCGCAAAAAGTGCAGTTCTACATTGCAACATGATAGTAGAGTATTTCAAAACTTGTTGGTGTCAGATAAGGGTGCCCTCTCTCAACAGTCTTTTATTCAATGTTTCTCGAAAACATCATGCGAGAAAATTTTATGGATATGGCTCCACCATCTTTATCGGAGGCAGAACCATTAACAATTTTCGGTTTGTTGATGATAAAGATCTGATTGGTGGAAGTAATCAAGAATTGCAAGAACTAACAGATAGACTTGTAACTAAATCCCAATCCTACGGGTATGGAGATGCACTGAGAAAAGTAATATCCTGGTCAAATAATTATGAATGGGGTACAATTGGAACAAGTCAAATCATTCAAATACCCAGTGTTTTCTCCCGAGCGCGCCCTTGCGCCATTTATCACACCATAATATCAAAAGACGCACTAGAACGAGATGCAAGGGCCCTTCTGGGCGTGCTAGGAAACGAGAGAGTGGTCTTGACCCTAAAATAATTGTCAGTCTTTTACCAACTTTCTAAGCCAAATATGTGAAGAATTTTTGATGCAAAGAAGTTGGCCCAATTAAAGAAGATCAATATATATAAGTCAAATCACAGTGAATAAAGCCGTTGAGGTAAGAAGAGCTTCGTTTAATTAACACACATATATATATATGATATAAAAGACAGTTTTCTGTCTCTTCAACATTGTATTAGAGTAATATTTAAGAGTGCGAGAGATTTGACCACCCCTTAATTTTAAAAGACTTCTTGTTAGGGTTTTTAGGTTAGGGCCCCTTATCTTGGGCAAGGACCCCCTCAAGTGTGCCCTTCAACCGAAAGGCTGGAGAAAACACTGAATACCTTGGTGTCACCCAAACAGAAAAGACAGAGGATCACTAAAACAAATCAAAACAAGAATCGCCATGGCTACCTCATCAATGGCCAAACTAGACAGAATATGGAAAATGCCTGAATAACAAAAATTTAAAACTATCTAGATCATTAATTCACTCAATAGACTCTACGGGTACGAAAGTTGGACGCTTACAGCTGAATCCACCAAAAAACTACAGGCTTTCGAAAACAAATGCCACAGAAGACTTCTTAGGATCTCAGTCAGAAACAACATTCTGTCCCTAGCTGGTCCACAGGAAACCATTGTTTCCATCATAAGAAAAGGGAAGCCTACTTGGTTTGGTCACGTGACTGACACAACTCTATGACAACAACCATCCTCCAGGGCACTCTAGAAGGAGGAAAAAAAAGATGTCCTGGCTCGACAACACAACAAAGGATCCGAATGGACAGCCCTACCCTCCTGACTGAGAGAAATTAAAGACCGCACTGTATGGGGGCAAGTAGCAACAAGAGCAGCCCTCATGTCTCCTCTACGACCAAACGGGTCAGTAGAATGAGGTGATAAGCATTATCAGACAATAATGGGGCGGAGCTTTTTAATTAATTTTATGCTTGCCTTGGGTATTGTGGGTTTCGACACTAAGTGGATAAAATATCAGCCAATTAGCTATCACTATCACCTGCTAGATCTATTTATATGTGACATTCTACATTGCATTGAAGTAATTTAGGTTTCGAAGTGACTGTGCAGAGCGCGATCCAATCGCGCGAAGCACTTGGGCCGGCCAGGGCGTCATAGGGAGCGCGATCCTTGGAATTCTCCCCCATGGAGGTGTGAATGCTATTGACGCATGCG
>JASKDV010000017.1:13266-28262 GCA_032466395.1 Aegires albopunctatus | reverse complement strand
CTGACATAGTTTAGTTAATGTCTTACAGTTGTAGTACATGACTGACATAGTTTAGTTAATGTCTTACAGTTGTAGTATATGACTGACATAGTTTAGTTAATGTCTTACAGTTGTAGTATATGACTGACATGGTTTAGTTAATGCCTTATAGTTGTAGTACATGACTGACATAGTTTAGTTAATGTCTTACAGTTGCAGCGTAAGACTGACATGGTGACAGTGACAGGGTAAAAGTAAAAGTAGAGAAACTGGCCATAGAAATGAAAGATTACTTCATTCAGAAAAGAATGTTACATCAAGAGATATAATTCTATTTACTCTACACACAGTTCAAGTAGAGATAGAATAAGATGTGACGAAGCTAGTGCATATACGTGTATAATATATAGCAGTGAAGGAGTTAATAGTTAATGTCGAATTTTATATATTAGTCAAAAACTTTGGGAAGCACATTGTTATGTAGATCTAAATATGATACACTTTGTTGGGATGATGGAACTTTACTTCTCTGTTATCAGTATGATAAGAGAATAGGGGTGATTTTGACTCCACTGGCCTTTTCACTACCTCCCTCTCTGACCTTTGACCTCAGCTATAGTCCGTTATTCTGTATGCAATCCAACTGGAGATGTTGACATCGTTGTCCCATTGTTGAAATGTGTAGCAAAAGCAATATACCATACAATATGTATATAAGCGACGTTGTTACAGGTGGGCTGGACTGTATTTTCCAATTATTTCAACAGTGGACATCAAACATCCAGCATATATATATATATATATATATATATATATATAGTGTGTGTGCAGTCCACATATAAGATAAACTCGCTTAAGATACATTCCCGATTTTTTCCTTATATAAGCCAACTAATCCAAGTCCGGTTAAGATAAACTTAAATCGATCTTGATCCACTTAAAATAAACTTTTCTTTGCCACAGTGGCATTCTTTCCCCACCCCTATGCATAACCTTGACCCTTATCAGATGTACGCACGCCGGACCGTATCACACTGGGTCACCATTGATGTCCGCACCACGATTGGACCGGGAGTAGGTGGCACGGGTTGCGCACGCACGAAGCTCTGTGCCAAAGCGATACTCTGGTACATTTGTACTCGAGTATCGCGTTGATCTGTGTCCCTCTCTCTCTCTTTCTTTGTCTAGCTCAATTGTGCCAAGGCTACGTGTTCGGCCTACATGTGTACACTTACATTTCATTCTTCACTCTACGACGATTGACAGTTTGAATCTCAGTTTTAGTGCATCTAGCTAGATCTACGCTAGTCTATCGCAAAACGAGCCTATGACTATAACAGAGAAATAATGAGTCACAAGGAGATAACCTTGAGCCTGGAAACCGAAATGCAACTTCTCAAGGATGTGGGTGGCAAGTCAATGAAGCAGAATGAAATTGCCGTGAAATACGTGGTGTCGAAAGGCACTGTGTCTGTTCTCATTTTCAATTGAAAGTTTGTTTCTCTTGAAAATGGATAAGATAAACCTTGCTTAAGAAGATAAAACTTTTTTTCTGGTCCCAAGGAGTTTATCTTAAGCAGACTGCACTGTAGTTCGTAAGACTGACAAGTCACGAGACAACTGTCAAACTAAATCAACTAGATAAAACTATAACTTGCTTCTACGCACAATGCAGACCTGCCATATTGGCCATCAGAAAAATCAGGATGAACGTTCAAAAAGATCGCAATCATTAGAAAAAGCAATTACAATTTGTGGCAGCGTGATGAAAACACAAACTTATTGTATCAAAGTAATAATAATCCAAAAGGCAAAAGATACAATAATAGTAATTGTTCTGATGGAATATTGCAATGCATGCCCCCACTTTCGTGCATTCCTCCCAACATGTTTGTGATATTCTGGGTCGTTTTTGCAAACTCTGAGAACATGTGGCATGCGTAGGCAAGAAGCCCACCAAAAGGGAATAAAATCATAATTGGTCTTTATAAAATTAGAATTTAATGCTAATCTCTCATCACGTGAATAGGAAAATTAAAAGAAGGCAGGACCAAGTGTTAATTCATTTTTTAAAAAGCTGCAGTTTATTGCATGAACACATGACAATAGGATGAAGTCATTGATGAGACAATGAACAAATATATTTGCACGAAACCATCAAGAAAAGGGTGGTTAGTGGAATGCTAAACTCTCAACTTGCCCTTTCTGTTCACAACAGATTTACAACTTTGGAAAAAATCAATTATTTATTACTGCAATTCTGCCTGTGTTTGTCCACTAACCATTGATTCAGTTTTATAATTTCAAAGCGCAAATTAAAAGGTTTAAAAAAAAACAAAATGTCATTTTACTACAAAAATGTCATTTTACTACATGACAAAATTTACACAAAATTTTTGTCTTTTCAAGTTACATAACACCAAAACATTGAAAATTACTCAAAAGATATTGATACACTTTAAAAACAAACTTTTTTTTTCGGCATTCTGGATTAAAACAAAAAGTAACATGACTGTCCAGTAGAGTCGGCCTGATGTTCAATAAAACTATTCAATGAATGCGTATAGAGATGATGGGAATGAAGGAAAAAAAATGTTTAAAAAAAAAAAAAAAAAAAAAAATGTATTTCCCTGAAAAGATGAAATGAGATGGACTATCCATCTCCAGGCTCCAACTTGAGACAATCCACATGACGGAGGACGGCCCAAGTCTGCATGGCAAAATTCTTTGCTTGCAAATGTTGCGGCATGCATGGCAGGATCCAATGCTTTGTTGGTCCTGGGTTTATGCATAAGCTGCCGAAGAACGGAACCCCTGTGCCTGAAACCACACGGTGCAGTGTTCAGGACATAAATCCATTCGTGCCTGGTGCTTAATAAGCCTGAGGTTGTGATGAGATAATAATAAAGAGACCGAATAAATTTTAATTCAGATTTTGCCGAAAAAGAAAAAATCTTTGTGGGGGGGATATGTTTATCATAAGATCAAAATTATATGTACATGAGACGAAGGCCAGGAGAAGATGGGATATACAATTATATATATATAAAATATATGAACAACTACTATGCCCAGCAATATGTTTTTGATTGGAAGCCTTTAGTTACTGGGCCAAAGACTAAAGCCGATGACCCCCCATGAGTTTCACTGACCTCTTTCTTGACAAGGGTCAAATTTACCTGGCTGCAATTTCAGCCCAACATAGAAAAGCTCTTTAGGTTACATTTATTTTACACATTGGGCAGGATTAAAGTCTCAACAAGGATGTTACACAATAGCACCTCAACCCCAATTCTGCCCATATGAATCTTGATACCATTCAGCATCATTTCCATCATAGCTAATGGCTCCATACGCTTCAGTCTTCACCTCCTTCTTCAAAGGCTGCTGTGCAATCGGCTGACTGCCCCAGCTGTCCGTATTCCGTCGCTTCGAATTTCCACTCTGCAAGTCTGAACCTCCTTTCCGTTTTCCTCCCCTGGCCGCGACTGATGATGCTCCTGCCCCTGGGCTATTTCCATTGCTGGCCCCACGTCCCCCGCGTGAGGCCCCCCGGGCAGGCCCTGAGCCTCTTCCTCTAGCGCCCGCCCCTCTGGTTGCCGGCCCTCCTGTTGCGTGGCCACGGGGCCCCCCACCACGGCCTCGGGTAGGCGGCTACCATGAAACGAGAAAAGATATAAATTTTGAGACATTTTTTGCCCTAATGATTAGTTGGGACTGAATGAATTTCACTAACTGGAGGGTGAATGAGGTGACATGGAAAATGGGTTTGGCCACTCTTCAAATATGGACCGTTAAACCAAGTTTACAAGTGTGGGATTTGATAGTAAATCCAATTGCCAAAAATAGGAAATGGATGTTTTAGACATGAAATTTTCAATAAACACATTAACAATGACACCTTTCCCTCCTGAGAAATGTGATATCAACATCTTTGACATCTCACTTCTCATCTAATCCAAGCAGGGCTCTCAAAGTCATATCTAGTTTTGACTAATAAGTTTCAAATTGTGTTTGGCTATAAAACTTTAACAATATTTTTTGAGAAGGAAAAAAAAAAATGAAATTGTTAGATTCAAAGTTTTGTTGTTAAACATACAAAAATCAATTTGGACCGTGGAAACATGAGACTCTTTTATATTCTATCATATATAAAAAAATACAAAAAATTGATGAGACCAACGAAATCAAACAAATTCTGACGGTAATTATGTGTAAGACATTCACGAAAGCAATGAAATTTGGAAAATGTATGTTTCAGCAAGCAATTTTCCTCCCAACAAGGTGCACTTTGAAATCCCTAATAGTTAAAGTGACAATTTCAAATTCATACATAAAATCACTGCGCATATAGGGGGGGAAGGCTTCCGCTACTGCCCCCTCCATGTGGAAAGAGTTAAGCTGTGTTAAGTGCCTAGTCAGAAAGCTAATTCAACAAAAGAGCTCATGTTTCCATTAATCATTTGAACAGGTCCATCATTGATTATCTGTACAATGACATCTACTGAGCCCTGCCTGGTATATTTCTAGTGAAGTACTTACAGGGTGCATAGCCCGTCCTCTTCCTCCACGCATGGGGGGCATGGGTGGATAGTAGTACTCTTCTTCAAAGGGAAAGTAATCATCGTAGAAGGCTTCTGGAATAAGTCAAATGTTGATACAAATTAGGAATCAATCCAAACTAGTTAAAAGTCCAGTGACAAAACCATTCAGGCAAATAAGAAAAATTGATGACTGATGTCCATTTTAATATAATTCCTAAATTATAACAAAAATTACCTGCATACGTAGATATGGCTAGACCATTCATTCTTTTTCCAGAAAAGAGTAGAAATTCAAACTCAAATGTCTAAACAACTTCCAAATTGACTCAAATGTCTAAACAACTTCCAAATTGACTCAAATGTCTTAACAACTTCCAAATTGACTCAAATGTCTAAACAACTTCCAAATTGACTCAAATGTCTAAACAACTTCCAAATTGACTCAAATGTCTAAACAACTTCCAAGTTGACTCAAATGTCTAAACAACTTCCATATTGACTGCTTCTTCCACTGGAGTGGACTCTTCCGTTGTAATTTAGAATCCAATGACCCAGAGAGGTTCATGATGTTACAAAGAGAATAAACAACTAAGTGATGTACAACCTATATTTGGGATTATATCGCATGAACTTTAAGCAAGGGCCAAAATGTTGACACTTGGTCCATACCATCTTGCCATGTCTTGGATTAAAAATAAGGTTGCCATGCCCAGGCCGGCACCAACATATTTGCAAAGGCCATTTTTTATTTACTTTAATATAACCATGAGGCATAAATACACACGTAAATTAGGTTAATAAGCGATCCTATTGGCTATAGAAATTTAGAAATGCTTTCCTGTTGTACTTATTCAAGAAAAAAATAATTTTCAATTTGAGTATTAAATAGTCACTACCTTTTCAGAAACCAAATTGCCTTACACTAACATCCATTTTCACGAACAATGCGAAGGAAGTGACTGAAGTGGAATTTTTCAAAGAATATCAACTGTATTTTCTTTAGATTGATTACGGTCAGTGCCCTTGATGCAATCATGAATTCACCCAACCTTTAAATCCACTGGGTAATGTATTCTATGATCCTACAATAGCTGGAAAGAATATATGCACGTCCTGTCATTTCTAAAAACAGGGCTATTAAATGTTTGGCTTTATGATTAGAGAAGCTGGTTTTTGTTGCGTGATATATTAGTTTGGAGGAGTTTTATCTTCCCTTCCTTGAGATCATTTACAGGAATCTCAATTTGTCAAGTGGAAATGACAAAGACTAAATCTTTTATTTCCAGCTCATCGTTCCTCTAATTCTAAATATGGAAAAGTGAAAGCCTTTTGTTTTACCTTGATAACGAGGGGCCCTTCTCATTCCACCAGTTCTGGCATGGGCAGGAGTGTGCACGGGAGGCATCCAGAAGTCATCATAGCAGTAGTAGGCAGCCCTCATCATTCTTCGCTCTTGATCACGCTTGCGCTGCTCTTTCTTTTTGTTCTCAGAAGGTGGCTTGGCTAGGGAGACACAGATTTCAAGATTGCCAATCTTCTCTCCGTGCAGGTTCTCCATTGCTTTCAAAGCATCCTCGCGCTCCTCAAAATGAATAAATCCATAGTCCTTGATCTTCTTGACGCGCTCAACCTTGCCCCAGGTACTGAATGTCTCTTTAAGAGACTCTTCCGAGACGTCAGAGGTGATATTGCGTACATACAGAACTTTGACCTGCAGAGAAAAAATAGAACATCTTTCAATCTAATAAATTTTGTTAAGAAAAAATAATCCATTGTTGCAGTGTATCAACTATATCAAAGTGTTTATTATAAAGAATGCTTACTTTATTACTTTAAGTAAGCTAAAAAAAATATATCATTATCCTCGACTTTTTATCAAGCACCGCAACAAACTATTTATTAACAAATTATAGATGTGTAAGACTAATAATATGAATTTGAGTATGAACAGTCAGCAGCAACCACCCATTCAATGCGTATGTGCAAATCACTGCTTGGAATAAAGTTGATAAATAAGAGTAAAAGCATTTCATATGTTTCAACAGGGAAAATTGTACCTGTCGGATATAAATCACAAGATTCTTAAAATTTCAAATAAGAGCTGGTGGAAAACTAGGATAGCCAAGTGTGTAAAGATAACAACCTTAGACATGGTTTCATCATCTGGTTCATCCATGGGATCAGCCCAGTCCACTATGACATCACACTGCCAAAACTTAGGGTGACCAGCCTGAAGCTTTCTCTTGGCATTGGATGCCTGTTTGTGCGATTCGTATTCGAGGAAAGCAAAGCCACGATTTTTTTGTTTGGGGTTGTCTGCAGACCCATAAACAATCACGTCAACCAGACCATCTAAAGAGAAAATTAAACGAATTAAAATGAATAGTGATGAAATGAAAGAAGACAATATGAAATGAAACCTTTCGAATTAAATTTGTGGGTTAACATAAATCTATATATCGGCTGTAACAATAAATAACATTACTGACAGTCATCATTTATAATGGCATTTGCCGGGAGAGCTCTTGATTTCCTGCCAATTGATAACATTGGGATATATCTAGATAATGAAAAAGTACTTTTAACATTTTTCACTTCCACTTCAACGTAGCAATTTTTAGCATTGAAAGATCTCCTTTTGAATTTCATAACGCGACTGAACTATTATCATGGTAATCAAGCTATAGATTTTTTTAAAATTGTCTTCAACCAAACGATGGATTGGGGATAAGCAAATGAAGACTCTATCCTCACCAGTCATCATCTGACTAATCTAAAAAGCTCTATCCTCACCAGTCATCATCTGAATAATCTAAAAAGCTCTATCCTCACATCATCTGAATAATCTAAAAAGCTCTATCCTCACCAGTCATCATCTGAATAATCTAAAAAGCTCTATCCTCACCAGTCATCATCATCTGAATAATCTAAAAAGCTCTATCCTCACCAGTCCTCTTTCCAAACTCTTCTTTGATCTCGTCCTTGGATTTGTTCTTGGGAATGTTACCAACAAACAGTCTGACATTGGCAATAGAGATGTTCACTTTGAGTTGCTTGCCAGGTCTGATTTCATGGTTGTGCAACTGGAGGAGCAATAACAAGAAAATAAATCATAACTTAAGAAACGCGTAGCAGATTCGTCTCCACAAATCAAGATTTAGCTCGATGTTACCTGATATTGAGTCTGTAGAGTCCCAACACATCCCTACTCTACACTTAGGTATAAAAGCAAAAACATGACAAAGGTCAAAGCTAGTTTGTTGAAGTGAAGCTTTCGCACGATACCACTTCTGAATAACCCCAAATTAATGGCAATACTCATGGAATGATGAGGTCCTCTAGCCAGAAAAAATAAATTTTTAAAAAATGCAATGAGCAGAATCAGGGAATGATGCACTAATAAAGATTCTTTAGGTACAATACACTAATTACTGATCCTGAACTCCAATTCCAACAGCTATCTAATGCTGCCATCATAACACCTTAAAATAGCACATGCATAAGACGAAGATCACATGCTAATAACTATAAATATGAATAACTATTTATAAGATGATTTTACATAAAGAGTATGAGAAGGTCTACTAGATCTTTGGCTTGCCTAACAACTCATATCCACCATTTAGGCCCCCTTTACACAGTTTGTGCATGAGAGATAGGGGATCACTTGTCACACTATCTTAGGGGTACACTTTACAACGGTTGTGGATGAAAGGAGAAAATTGAATCTAGAACTATCATTAAAATCAATATAGATTGATACCAATTTGATTTTATAAAAAGAAGAAGAAACTATAGCAAAGAGTAATCTAATAATACTACGTCTATTATATATTGTTGTTCTTTTATGTCCTGACTTTTCCTAAATGCTAGCTGAATAAAGACAACTTTCATCAACTCGTTATAAAATTAAAAAATAGTTCAGAAAAGAAAGTCTTATCATACCTGTTCCACAGCTTCACTGGCTGCATCTTTATCACAAAATGTGATAAATCCATATCCTCTATTGAGGCCAGTCATGGGATCCATCATCAACCTCATGTCCCAGATTGTACCACATTTCTCAAACAGAGGAATCAGTTCATCTTCAAACACATCTTTTGGGATCTTCCCACAAAATATCTAAACAAATAAGATGGAAGAAATGGACGTAAAATTCTGCTGACTTCAAAACATGTACATGAGAATTGTAGACAGACAAAGTGAAAATATCCACTGTTGCAGATCTGCCTAGTTCAATTTACAAAAAGTATTTTATGGCAAATATGGGTATCATGAAAAATAATAGATCACCTTTGTTATGACGCATAATGCCAACAAAGATGTGAGAGGTGAAGGCATCATGCTTCAGGCTAATAAAGAGCCATGGGTTCAAATTTTCAACGAGAGGCCGATCAGAGAAAAATTAAGGAGGCTTTCAAAAAAGTTTGAAGAAAGCTTCCAGCACACAAATCTCAGTATTAATTGACTGGCTTCTCACTGCACATTTTGTGCCATATTCAAACTATTTGCAATCATGCTTAATGAGAGTTCAAATTGCGTATTGAGCAGGTCTGCCATTAGCATTGGAATCAGATCTTAAAACTGTAGTGGATCGCTTTAAAAATTAATTACTTTACAGATGCAGCCACTTATATTATCCCTCATCAATCTCAAACATTGATCACTACTCAAAGGAAAGTTTCTATCACGTATAAACTATACGGAATGACACAACTATCTAAAGCATTCCATCTTCAATTTACATTATAGACTACAAACGCCACGATCTATTTCTTGATGAACTTGTGCGTGAATTCTTATCAGAATGAGTAATTCATTACAACATTAGATAAGTTCCACCTCAAATCCCATAAAACTACTTTGATAGCTTCCCCAATTACTTACTTCGTGTCCGCAACCTGGTTGGTTTGGGTCACCCCCAGGAGGTGGACCTCCATACTTCCTTTGGCCTGTTGTAACATCCAGACTGTAGCCAGTGCGGTCAAGAATTTCCTACAGAAAGAAGACATTTTATATATAAGTCATAAACAAATGAAAGGAGAAAAAGGAGTGAAACAAAAAAACATAGCAAATCATTCCATAGATAAAGATGACATTGAATTGAACAGATAAATCAGGAACTTCCCATACAGCCAAGGGAGCAAGATATACACAAAAAATAAAAGTAGATGACTTAACGAAAAGCTCATCCATTGGACAATATCATATAAACCTCCCTTGTTTGAGGTTCACAATGATGGAATGCCTTTAGATTTGTTTGAGGTTCACAATGATGGAATGCCTTTAGATTTTTTCAATGGACAGTCTGCCCTCTCTAATCCCAACACCTTCGTTCCCAGAAATTTGTTCAGATTTTAGAATTAAGATATAATAAGAAAAATATTTCTTCCCAAAAAATGGTTCCGATTTCTTAAAGTCTGGATTAGAGAGGGCAGACTGTATCGCCTAATAATCCGTAAGGAGGCAGCTGCTTCTCAAAAATTAAGTTTCCATGTCTAACTTTGTAAAGATTTTAGATCTACAAGGAGATCTGGATGTTTAAACTTTGACATCTTGAATATTGGCTTCATGTAAACAAGTATAAACCAGAGAAAAGTAGATAAATGATCCAACAACCAAAATCTATTTATCTAAAAAATCTGTTTTCTACTTTTAATTTACGTAATTCTGTAAACCTGTCCACGTGTAGCAAACTCCAAGGCGCGATGCATGGTTAAGGCTGGGGAGGCAGTTCCACTCAAAGCCTTGTTATTGCCTCAACCCTCTCAACTATACCTTATTTTAGCTCTAAAAGGTCAACCAATCAAACGACACCAAATTACAACTTTGCATAACATTTGAACCCTGGGTGAGGCTATTTTGAAAAACATGATCTGACAGCCTTTGTTTACAATTTTGAGATAGTGGTGGGGATGTCAAAATAGCAAAGTAGTTGTCTCTGAGGTCTTTATTTTCTATATCAATGACATAGTAGGTTACCCAGGTTATAAATATGATTACAGAGAAGGGTAATGACAAATAAATTGTTGGAAGGATCCATTTTCGACAAGTAGGGTGGGTAAATGAATATTAACTTATTCTCTCTACTTTTTTCCTTTTCAATTAAGACTCAATATATATTTTACCACACACCATTCCAGCTATATTAGACTTGATATAATTACATTAACTTTTAAGTTCATTAGTATAAAGCATGTTTCTTAAAATCTATCAAAACTTTCTCCATACAACACACCATAAATTCACCTTTACACAAAAAAAATTTTAAAAATAAAAGGCATTTCCATGACAGACTCATAATCATAACAATTCTCAGCTGATCAGCCAGGAAATCTTGCGCGTGTGATGACAGATATGTGATATGCGTGCTGAGACATCGCAGGCTTGTGAACAAAGCCTTTTATAGATCAAAGGTTAAATCCGAGTGAACGATCATACAGTCACATAATTCACTCACACATACTTTATTATCTTTACCTTCAATTTGGCTTCATCGGGTCCCTTCACTAAAGGAGGCATGTTGCCAGATTTCAGTTTGTTCCTGAATGTTTTCATCCTTCCACATAGAAATGCACTTTTGTTTCCTACATGTTCTAAGTTACTCTCACAGAATTGACGTAGAATTTCAATGGCGTCTTCAACTGAAAATTCTCTTAGAGCATCCATTGCTCTGTCATCAAGATCACTTTGACACAATTTACCTATTAGGAAAGTAAAATAAGATCTAAATGAGTCACGTAAAATGTAAACAAATAAAAAAGACCTAAATCAAACAAGGCCACACAAATACAATTATAAATTCTGTACAATTACAACAAGCAAAAGAACTCATCTGAAATAGAGAAATGACAAGGCGACAACTAAAAATTGCATCAAATCAAGACCAACACAGCAATAGTTATGCATGAAGAGAAGAAAGCTCTCACCTGTCTTATAAATAGATAAGAGTTCTTTAGCAACAGATTTATCGATTCCATAATTAAGGAGAGTTTTAGCTTCGTTCTCCTCTTCTGGTGTCAAAACCTCTTCATTCATATCAATGTCATCTCCATTTTGTGCCATCTATGGATGAAAGAAGAAAAAATGTAGCCAATGTAGACACAGCTCAATATGACTAAATAAATTAAGATAGATTTCTAGAAACTTCATATGGGGAGGCTGGTCAAAATGTGCGTGGAACACATTTAGTAAGATTTAGGCTAACATGGATCTACCTACCATTTGTTGAGGCAATGATGTTGACTAACAAAACTCAAGGCTTTGAATGTAGACCTAATTTTGATATATACTGAAAATCAAAGAAAACCTCCCATATTAAGTCACTTAAAGTTATTCTAATCTATAATCAAGATAATTTCTTCTGTTTCAGGACCATGACTATTTTGTTCTCACTACATTTAAGCAGATTCAAGACCTTGACTCTATGTCTGATCTAGATCTAAAATCGATCTGGATCAAGCCTCAGATCACATCATTCATTAGATTATTATCTAAATCTAATCGAAGTGATTCTAATTCTATGTAGCGATGGTCGCCATTTTGAAGTTGCTTCATGATCGCAACAGCTTTCGCACATGCGCAATTCCCCATCACGATGACCTTTGGCCCCACACCCATTACCATGATAGTTGAAACAAAGATATTCATGATATTACTATCTTTGGTTGAAAGAAGAAGCTTCTCGTTAGTCGTAACATCAGCAGGCTTAGATCTAGAACTAGTCTTCGAGTCACCGGCCAAGCCAAATTTCTACATTGCACCTTTGTATTAAATTTAAATTTTATTTCTCACTTCACCAGCGTTAAAATGACAGTACTAGATCTATGACATTATCACACAACTTATTTAAATCATAACGGAAGGAATTTGATGAGTAAGTTCAAGCAACCTTTTTCAGTTCAGCCTTAAAAACTAGATCTGAAACCCACAAAAATCATCTATAATTTCATGGATATGGGAAGAAAAGAGTATAATTAGGAAGAAGAGGATGGAGGATTCAATTCTATTCGAATAAAGATTTGTTTTAGATATAGATCTGTACAAGAGCATGGAAGAGTGATGAAGAGAGAAGGCAAAGTACATTAATGTGTTATTCTAAAAGGCCAAGCCTGATCTAGAATTCTCTCTCCCCCCACTTGCTTTCTCAAACTCAACCTCCGTCTCAAACATTGAACACACTTTCTCATACACTCACATTACATACTCATGCGCGCTCTCTCTCATTAATGCATTTCCCCTCTCTTTTATCTCCGAATCTAAAATATTAGAATGATCAGGGGGCGTGGCACCTAGTAGCCGCATGTTTTCTGAATCTGCGCTTTTAACAATTTTAACAAAAATACAGGTGTGAACAGATTATACTAAAGTTAGTTTTAGGCTACAGTTTATTTCAATATACCTACGGATTGAATTTACAGAATTTTCTATCGTTTCGCCGTGCCGAGGCCTGTTTAAGCCGTTTTTTTAAAGTTTAGACCTACTAGGCTATTCCTTTTAACACCGTCCAGTTTACGTGTTCATTGGTGACTTTTTATTTTCACACAATTCTCGAGAATGCACACCGCATAAATATTATAATTATTAAGCCTTCTCACTAATTTTAAAAGCGATGATATAGAAGCAAGATCTTGATCACTTTATCATTTAATTATTATCAAGTAAGAGTACGGCAAGAAACTTTTTTGGGTTGACAAGGCTTCAATCTATAACAATTAGATATATAGGAGTAGGGCTAAGATTAGGTCCTAAATCCCAGCAAAGCCAGGAATCCCAGCTAGTAATACATAATCATCATCATACGGTTTGTCTTTGCCTCTCTAGTCATCTTGCTATGTCATAGCTGTAGCATTGCCTCGGCGCTAGCTTGGCCTCGAATCACAAACAAAAAATCTAGGTCACACAGTGTGTTGAACCAAAACAGGGTTAAATAGCTTCTCTTTTTCAATGTACAAATCAGCAGGAAGAGCTCCGAGATAAATGAAACTTGCAATCTCATTGAATGGAATCTAAAAATACTTTCGTTATTTAGAAAAATAACCGGAAATGTCCAATTTAAGAAGCCACGGCCTCTTTCTCAAGACGTTGGCCTGGTGCGCGCCTGACGGTTGTCATTGACAATCGCGTGACCAATTTATAAGACAGCACATGGTCAAATCTTACCGGAAATAAAGGGCTTGAGCTTCATTTGGGTAAAGATGGTTTGGTAATTCTAATTCTTCCTCCCCTTGACGGCAGACGTCTGATGTACTACGCACTATTAAACATATTTCGTCGCTGTCACAAGCATTGCATTTAAGTCCAAAATATTAGCATTGGACTTAAGTGCAATGCTTGCAAAAGCGACGATTCATATATGTGTAACAAGAGGCTAGTAGTAGCCTACATGAATGTAATATTAGTAGGCCTAAATAGTAGTACATAAAACAAAAATGTTATATTAATTCATAAAAAAAATGCAAATCAAACGGCTATTATCTATTCATAATTCGATATAAATCCTAAAATTATTATTAGATCTAGATTCTCTATGTGTTGAAATTAAGTGCGCACGCAATGGCAGCAGCTTGGCTAGACTACACAATTCATCCACGCTTTTTGCCAGTCGCATCAGCTGGTAGAAGACTACTTCCTTGTCAAAGCTACTGCGACCAAGAAATTTTGACTTCTTCATGGCTCCAGGCACTAGATTCTACATCCATCGATCAAACATTTGCGCTGAAGAGATCAGTGAATGACAAACTCCTAGCCCCGTTAAAAAAAACAATAATAATTGGGCTGCTTTCAGATAGTAGAATAAGCCACTGAGTGGAAGTGACGCAGTTTTGTTAAGAATAGGTTGCAAAATCTGTGGCATTGATCTATGTCAAATGCATCCCCAAGTCTCACGTCGTCGCGTAGCACACCCGCCGAAGGCATTGTTGCAGTTGCTGTATCAAATCCATGTTCTAGTGAAGAAAGTGCTGTGAGATAGATATAAGGCTTAAAATGTGCTCGAACCTCTGCCTATGAAAATTGAAACTAACATGTAAATTTGAGATTTATAAGACCTAAGGACCGTGAACCACAAAACTACGGGTTGCTATGACTTTTCGGGTCTAAGTTGAGTGAGGCTGCAGAAAAGGAAATAAAAAGAAAGCAAGTGATTTGAATATTTGAACCTTCAAAAGAGTACAGTGCATGTACGATTAATTATGGTTGCACAGCAGACGATATCGATTCCAATTCCGGGAATCTACCTGTCATGTTATGTTTTCGTTTTGGAAAAAGTGAAATAGGGCGAAGTAGCCAAGGCCAAACAAGGACGCAATCTTCTTGTTCTTGTACTCAGAACTTCTGTTCAACAGCATTCAAGAGTTGTGTACGTTCATTTACTTGTGTCCTTGCCTATACTTACTTACTTTACTTTACTGATCCCCAGCTGCTGGACGTCGTCCTTTTTCAGCAGCCAATGCCAGATTGTGATATTTTGCT
>JASKDV010000016.1:71136-86808 GCA_032466395.1 Aegires albopunctatus | reverse complement strand
GCACCAGTGCGTGCGTAGCACCCAACGTTCTGCGAATCCAGCACGCACTAGAGCGGGCTTAGCGCCTCTCGGGTTAAGAATAAGCCTGGCTGACAAATAAGGCTGACCAACATTTCTTGATTGGTGATTTTCCATTTTACTTTCATGCAAGTGGCTGCCCATATCTGCTTTATTCAAAATCTCCTAAGTGGAGTCACATACCGGGTAATTTAAACTCGGATAATTCAAATTCCCTGATTCAAAGTTACTTCTTTAGTTTTGTTTAAAAATTGTGGTTAATTTAGACTATCTCTGGCCTGATTTGGATACTTCGAGGTATTTCAAGGTATTAATGAATGTTAAAAGAGTGTCTCAACCATATATCAACTTTAATCCATCCCAAAATTGGGGCCCTAGTCACAGTAATAAAAGGCTGACTTGTTATCAATATTAATAAAAACGACAGTAAATCAGTATGACACAATACCTTGCAACTAAGTGATCAAAATTCTGTAGGAATAGGCCTAGCAATATCGATCCAAGGCTCGTGCCTTGGATTGAATTTGTAATTCGAACTCAGAAAATTTGAAGTCTTAACCATATCCTAAGGAATTCGAAATTAGCAGGTTGCACTGTATTGACACGCAATCATTTATACCCAAACAGGGATGAATGAAAATTCTATTTTCAAAACATGATGATAACAACCAGGTGATGCAAACAAACCTGTGCCCCTTGTGGAGTTTGGTAATAAGTCCCTGAAACATTAGTGTACATGGTGCCTTGGCTGTAATCACCATAGTTGTGCCTAAATAGGTTAAGAGGAGAAAAAATGATATATTCATATTACTTTCATATATGACTTAGATCCTCATATTAGTTTCATAAAAATATATCAATATTTTTATCTTTCAACTTTTAAAGTCTTGAACACGCAGGCTTGAGCCATTTAATAATGTAAAATAAACTTGAGTCTCTTTACATGGTAGATTTAGATATTTAACAATATAAACATTATTATTTTTACAAAGAAGAAACAAAATCCACATAGATCAATGTCAGTATATTTTTTTTCACTCACATATTTGATAAAAATGAATGTATTTGGTAAGGTAAATGAATAAAACATGATATACCGATGGAGTATCATTAAAATTCCTTCTCATGTTTAACAAATTCAAAATCAATCATAACTCATGGTGAATTAAGTCCAAGGACACTTAAATATGATTATTTGGGTGTAACAACATTATAGGAGATGTTATATGAAAGCTGTAAATATAGAAAATTATTAGAGACTTATTAAAATTAATTATGTTACTTATGAATTATGTTACTTGATACTTTTACTTTTATCTTTAATCTTATTTTAAAAGTAATTTTTTGTTAACTGTGTTTTGCTTGTTCTTTTTTCAAATCCATTATTATATGGCTGGGACTTGTGAATATTGTCAAAAATAACAATTCAAACAGTGAAATTCAAGCTCAACAAAAATTCACAAACATTTTTAAAATCATATAGCTTAATGTTAAATGAGCAATTAGACCCATATCAAATGAGACGAACAAGTTAATTTGTTTCAGCATTCTAAGATATTACTTTTGTTTTCTTTGTTCAGTGTCATTTCTAAGTATTCAAAAGGCAATATAAAACATTATAAAGTCTACATTAAGATAACAAGAGCAAATGGCAAGTATGGACCACAATGTGAAGGAAAAAATTTCACAATAATTTACCTGATCATGTGATACAAAAATAAGACAAAGAACAACACAAAGACAAGTACACTGGTAGAAGATTCAATTGAAGGTTTGATGCCAATGACCTATAAGGATAGCATTTAAGATTTATAAAAATGTATTCAAATTTTAGAGCTGTCAATTCATTCCATGAATCCAGCAATGACTGAAAAGTTCCCAACAACAAAGACCTCCAATGTCCATATGATTCCACCATACACTACTGAAAGACAAAATCACAATCGCATGCAAAAAAAAAAAAAAATAATAATACTAAAATAAATAAATAAAAGGAGAAAACTGAAAAAAGAAAATTTTTACGAATTATTGGGAGAGGCCATAACTATTTTTACAAAGAGTTGAAAGAAAGTAATAGTACTTCAGACAGTACACACGAAGAAAATTACAAACAATATTTTATAATACTAACCAATCAATAAGTTTTCATGAGCTTAGTTCTTGTAGATTTGAAACTCTCCTGATTACTTTTATTCATCAAATTAAAATGATATTGAATCTTCAAAATATCAATTAGAATCACTGATAATAAAAATTATCTTTTCTGCTATATACATATCTCAGATAAACACTTGACTGGATAAGGTAGCTGTGTTACAAAATTTAATCTTAGACAGACATTTACAACTGATGAAATCATGATATCAGGACACTTAATGTATGAGTTTCTTCTAAATCTACATGAGAGAGAAAATGTCAATGTGTATAAATTATGTTCAAGTTTCAACGAAATTTCTTGAGCACATTGAAGAATATAGATAATTTTAAATTATCTAAAATTGACTGGCCTATTCCGATCTTACTAATAATCTGCTCCATTAATATTTCTCTCAACTGACCAAAAGATAATAAAAAGAGGCAAATTGTCATGGGCACGCTCAGAAAACAAAATACAAATAAAAATTCACACAATCAGACCAAACGCATTAAATTGTGAATTGATAATGGATAAAATAAAGTAGAAAGAAACCACAACAAAAACACTCATAACAGCAATGCCTAGAGGTGATAAGGTTGAGAGATGCCAAATGTGGAAAAGAACACTTTGCTCATCTCATCACCACGCGTTCAAAGCCTACTACTGTGGTCCGTACATTTGCCCATTAGCGTAGATGCCAGGGTCATTGCCCTCTACGTACTGTAGGTGAGTTGGGTACACTGTCTGTCCACCCTGTTGGATGGTAATTGTCTCGGTCTGACCTTGATCAGTCAATTGCTGTTGGTCCACTGCTGAAGCTGTAGCATGAAAAGAAAACAAAGGTCAGAACATGGCATCTTCATTAAATGGCACTTTTAAATGACTGTTATAACCAATGTTTTCATACACCTTTAGCAATGGTTTTCAATAAGATTAAAGTAATTAAATGTTCATGAGACGATTGAGCAATAAAATAAGAATCAAACATCTGCAACAGCCACTTATCTTTTTTTTTTTTTTAATGAACTGATAGATATGAATATATTAATTGACGCCATAAATAATCATAGTAACGAGTTTGAAAACATTATGTGACACTGAGAGAAATTATAGATGAACAACAAAACCATGAAGCAATGAGGTTGAGAAATATCATAGAAAAGACTTACTGGTAACAATGAATTGCTGACCGCTGTGTGCTTGCGCTGGCTGAATGATTGTGGTCTTCTGAGCCTGCTGGACTGTTCCTTGTGAGGAAGGCACTGTTGTTTTAACCACTGTCCCATTCTGTGATTCAAAAACATTTTAAATTAATGAAAACCTCAAACACAATTATCACTAGTATTCAAAGAACAAAAAATAAGTTCAAAATTATGATAGCAGTAGTCAAACAGTGTTGATAATATCCCTCTAAGCCCAATTGCTGTCAAGCTTTTTATTTAACTGCATGGTACCAATCATAAACTTCAACCTTTAAAATAAACTTGTGCAGACATTTTTATTGTAGTTTACACATTTTATATGAATTACTAGAACAACTTTACTAGGTTTTGCCCACTTTATCTATCATTACTATGCAATCTGTAATATAATCAGTTTTGCATCCTAGAGAGAATTAAAAATGGAGGAAAAACACTTTTTGTATAGTAATGAAATCAAGGAGAGAAAATTATTTTACTTCTTAACACAATTAGTGATGATATCATATATATATATATATATATATTTACTTTAGAGAATAAAATGATTACAAAGTGAGGAACCTTGTTAATGTTATTAACCTATGTAGTCATGAAAGGTTTCCTTTTACATTGTAACATGATACACTTTTCCATGAAATTCATATTGAATTTTGCACATTTTACAAATAATATAAATCTCAACTATACATTAAAGAAAAGAGGAAAAGAGGCAGGAAACAGACTCAGATTAAATAAGAAATAAAAAATTCAGCAAAATAAAACTTCAAAAAACTTAATAACTGCTAACAACAGCAACCTTGTTCATAGAAAATCACATTCATAGGTTGAAGATTCAAAATCTTTATATGGAAAACTTCAAATCTACATTTTCAAAACATTTCTAAATTCAAATAAATGCCAATTGAGGGCATGTGCTTTTAATTTCTACAAATATATTCTTTTATAAACGGAATAAAATAACTATAGAAAATTTTGATTGCAATTCCCCTATTTTACATTGAAATGACACCTTTTACTGCTTTTTTAAGCAAATGTTGTAAACTTCAAGAAAGCACTGAAGAATTTGTAAGTTGAGAAGTACTCATATAAAATAAATAATTATTTCTAACATTTCCAATTTGAAAATCATAATTAAATCAGATCCTCTATAAAATGAGTATTTGCAATGGTTTGTTTTTCACATTAACAAAGTAACATTTCAATGATTATCAAATTATACATATATAACAATGCAAGCCGGTGTTTGGAATGCTGTTTAATTGAAACAATTCGTCAGGGACAGAATTCTTATGTAAATTGGAACGCCCGCTGGTTAATTGGAATGGGATAAATTGTGATCATCTCAAATCTAGAGAAATAAAATTGGAATGAGAAGACTATCATAGTGGAGTCCGTGATAATTATGCCATGAATGTTTGGGTGGTATGAGTGGTTTCTTTTATATATTGTCTATGGGTTAGGTAACGAAATGATACATGTATTAAATGATTGAAGGCTAGCAGGTCTCATTGAAATTGGCCATAATTACCCTTCCACCTGGCCCAATGACAAGAAGATGATCGCATTGTATCGTATAAAAGTAAGTGACAAGGCAATTTCAATCTTTTAAAAGGTCCGACCACTTTTCTTAATAAATAGGATAGTCTTGTCTCTGCATATCACATCAGGTGATAATACTTGGGATGTAGCCTTGCTTTACACAAGTTACATATATTAATTTTTTAAATTATAGATGTAGAAAATCATTTTGTATCAATAAATCATGCATAATAAGCGAGCAAAACCATTGATTACCAGTATTAAACACATCAATGCATTAAGTTATTGGTGTCTTCTTGGTGACACTGTCTTATGTCAAATAATTTCTTTTTGAAAAGGATGAGAATGGAGTTAATCAAATAAAAAAGATCTGGTAAATAAAGCTTTTTTATGGTAATATACTAAATGTGTTTGAAGCGCTTTATAGGACTTTACATTCAAAAATCATTATAAGAGACGAAAGCACTTTTCTCTAGCACTAGTGCACTGACAAGATCAGACTTTTTATTGCCAGTTGCTGGATTTACATTTGAATATGTTGAAGATGTGTGACAAAGAACTTATTCCATGGACTAATCTTTGTAATCCCACAGGGATTTGAACAATCTAAAATCATATTACACAGCAATATTCTTTAAAACATACAAAGGGTAAAATCGATATGCGATCACCAATGCTACACACTGTGCACTGCATAAATATAGCAGTATCAATGAAGATCATCAAGTATATAAAGCATACAAAGTGTGTTGTAATTATTGCATTTTAATTGGAACGATTCCCGTAGAAAGGTGCTGTTTCAATTAACCGGCTTGCACTGTATGTCCTTACTTATGATATAACATTTTAATTATTATTATATTAATACGATCTATCAATTCCCTTCTCTCCTACATTAAAAAAATTTGTGGAGCAAACTGTCACACCAAAACTGCATTAAAATATAATTTATGTAACAGTGTAGTAGTAAGACAAAATGTTCTAAGATGTGCACCTAATGCTAATTTATTAATAAATTGAAAATAAAAATTAGTAGAGAGCTAAGAACAAGATTAGCAAATACAAGCTTTATCAGTGATTCAAAATTATGTCAATGGTTTTGTTGAGCATTAAAGCATGACAACACCTAGCGTCTAGTCAATGGTAGTTTCAATAGCAATTGGAAAAAATGTATCTAAAATCAAGATTTTCGTATGTTAATACATGATCTTTAAAACTAGAAAAAATAGACAACCCTAAACACTCTAGTTTTTTAATCTTGTTTCTTTCGCAGCTACGTCAGGATAACTTTTTTTTTTTTTTTAAGTTCTTGAATTTCTTGAGGAATCATAACTCCTACCAATAAGTCATGTTAATCTCATTCAAATTAAATGAATCATTGGAAAAAAATAACTTTAATTGAGGGACAAAATAATGTTGAATCACTCGGTGTATGTACAGCAAAATTCCATAGATTAACTGTTGTAAAAGATAATCATAGAAAATGCAGAGTAATTTAGGATTATACCTTTTCAGGAATGCTTTCATCATTGTGTTCTTATATATATATATATATAAAACTTCAAAACAAAGCTGCTAAAATTGTTTCACAATCAAATCTAGAGATAGTATTTTGCATTCTCTTCATTGGCTACCCATTGATAAAAGAATTTGTTTCAAAATTGCTTGTTTGGCTTTTAAATGTATTCATGGTTTAGCGAACAATTTATATGTCGTTCCAATTTTTTACAAAGATCATTTAAATATGCTGCTCCAACTATATGAAATTCCCTATCCGTTACTACCCGACAGTCAAATTGTTATTGCTCTTTTAAAAAGAATTTAAAAACTGAACTTTTTAAGCAAGTCTTCGACTAGTTTACCAAGTAAAAATGTCTTTCTTTTATCAAGTTTTGTATAGATATCAAACTATAACTCTTAGTCATCTCTTTTAACTCTTTTTACCCCCTTCTTGAAAACTGTTATTATGTCCTACCTTAACTTTTTTCTTTTTCCCCCATTTCCGTCATCCCATCTTTCAGTATAATATATGTACAAACATTTTTAAACAGGTTCTATGAGAAATGATATTATGATTCTTTTATTAACGTGAAAATATTCGCCTTAATCTTAATTTAATAAGAGTTTATTCCCAAATATAATGTATGCCTATTTATTGTAAAGCGCTTAGAGCCTCTTTTGGGATTAGAGCGCTAGAGAAATTGTTTTGTTGTTATTATTATTATTATAATATATATCATTCACACACACATTATAATAAAAGACACAAAGATGTATTTATTTGAAGTCTGTGAGAGACAAAATTGTAATTTTGTGGCCTGATCTATGTCTCTGATCACACTCACCCCTTCAGCTGTAAGATCTAAGCCATAAGCCTGTTGAAGCAAATATATCATAGATGCATAGACCTCGTTATTATCATAAAAACGAACAATCAATTTCTTATCACTTTTTATAATCAAATGGTTTTATTGTAAACCATTTTACATTTGTACAATGTGAGAATTGTGTTTACCCCGAGGAAAGCTTCATGGAAGCAGCGTTGCCTTGGCACACATGTACCCTTGCCTCATAAATAAAATGGCAATGTCACAAAATATGCCTGAACAAATCTTAGCAGATAGCTTAACTTTACTGATAAACAAGAAATTTGCAGGTAAAGCTGAGATTAACTCAAGATGTAATCTCATTGGCAGGAGTCTAAAAACGCTTAGTTTTACTTCCTATACCCATGTGTAGGTAAATAGTATTTTACATTAAAGGAGCCAAGGCTTTCTGCTAAAAATGTTGGGCCTCTGCACACATGTCCATCTTTATAAATCAGCTTGGGAATAGATCTAACCCCTAGGATTCTTGGGCTTACTATAACATGTAGTATATTTACTGTGAACCTTTTCTCAGATAAATGCATCTTTCATTTACACCATGAAGAAATGATAATGATTAGTCTGAAAAAATGAACTCAAAACCTGTTTTGATAATAAAATATTACCTGGACAGCAGCTGGATTCATGACCTGTAGGTCTGTTACATACGTCTGAGTTGCCATTCCAAAAAGCTGGAGGCAAAAGATGAAGATTTATCACCTGAAGAAGAAAATATTCAATGTCAAAATAAAAACCTCGGCTAAAATTTAATTGAAAGTCAACATTGAGTAAATTTAATACAAAAACATGCTCCGCACTACTTCTTAGAACCAAAATGGGAACCTTTCATGGAGAAAAAGAGTCACTCAATCATATTGGCACTACCCCTTCATCCCCCCTCCCCAAAAAGTTTGAGATCAAAAGTAATTTGTTTCCTTAATTTTGAATGGAAATGACATCAGTGGGATCTTTGAATGTGGGGTATCTATCTTCCAAAGACAGCACTCAGGTGAAGGGAGCTTCTGTAATTTGGACTTTAGATTCTGAACTAGATGGAACCTTTACTCATGCCTGGAACTAGGCCTAGATCTAGATCAAATATACCAGCAATGCCAAGATCTAGCACTAATAAAATCAACGGAATTTTAAAATTATATGTTGAGCAACATCATTGAAAGGGCACAAGTGTACAATTGATGTACCTGGTAACCATGACGGATTGGTATTGAAGCAGTAGCTAGAGTACCAACACACACAATTTTGTGAGTGAGTTGATCTAGCCATTGGAAATTAGATTATTCATTTTCTTTAGCTTCTAACAAATATCTTTATATAATAAATTGGAATTGATTTATATATATATATATAACACCAAAAGCTAGATCTAAATCTAGATCTAGAAATCAAACAACCTATTTTCTTGCGAATATATCTTATCCTAACCCTTCACCTGATCCCAACTCCGTTTTTGCAAAGAGTGGTAGATTGAAAGGATTTAAACACAAGAACTAGATCTAGATCTAGATTCTAGATCTAGTTAGCAACGTTACATTGGGAAAGTTCACAAATGTAATTTCAGCCAATAACAAGAATTGAAATAACCAAGCAGATCAAACCCTTTTCTCCCAGGAGAACCCTTGTAAGCCTATCCTTGGGACTCAGCTAGAAACTTTATCAATTCAAATTCAAATTCAGATTTCTAGATGGATTGAATTCATATCTTTAATTTAGGAAACAAAAATAAAGATGTGAGAGCCAAATTATAAATAAAAGTCATGAGAAATAGTGGTTGATTTACCTAAGTTGTCATCAAACAATTAGAAATAAAGATTCAACAACTCAATAGACTAGATCTAGATTATAGATCTAAAGTGAATGTATCCCCAGTGACACAGTACTTCCAGTGACACAGCCTGATTTTCAGCTCGCTTTATGTTCATTGAGCTTTATTTACATGAATCTCCAGTTTAGACATGGAAAAGAACATGTTTTCTCTTGAAAACATTCACTTTTTAAATCAGGATTGGTGTTTTTACAATAGATTTTGTGGCTCTGTGTCACGGGAGGTACTGTGTCACTGGGGGGTAACATCCACTATAGATCTAGAATCTAGGTGAAGTAAAGAAAAGATAAGAAGTTTAGACAGAAACAAATTCCAATATTTAATGTTTTTTCGGGACAAGACGCAATGGTGCCATTACTTCTTCATTATTATAAAATATCTTGCAAAGCATATGAATGGGGTTTGGGGGGTATCGTGAGAAGAGATGTGCTCTTCTCGTGGTTGTTAGGCATGCCAAACAAACAGCGTGACCCATTTTGGGAAACGCGTAACTAGCATTCCTAGTGAGTGAATAGCATATTTACAAAGCTGGTAGAGTGCAAATGACAACATCATTATGAATTCGCCATGTTTTTGAAAGATGTAAACTTCAGAACATGATTCTGATGTCAGAGAAAATGAGAAGAGAGCGCTATAAGCATTAAGTCAACTACTCGTATCAAACAGCGTCTAAGAGAGGCCGATAGTGCATCGGCCATTTTCAAACCGACCTTTCGTGGTTCTGACCTGCCTAACACGTTGCTTTAAAAATGTAAACATAGACTTCTCATGCATGCAAAATTATCAAGAAGAAGAAAGACAAGATAAGCAATAGACAGTCACCCACTCTGCACCTAGGGATGTACATAATCAAAACATAATATTCACCTTAGAGTTGTTGATGGGAAACAGTCGTCAGAGATACCGTGTCTATGGCGTTTATTCCTACGGCAACTGTTGCCAGACTCTTCGCGTCAGAATAAAAAAAATTAATACACCTTCATCCGGGGAACTTCAACAATGGCATTAAAAGTATTTTCTCTAAAGTATTCTAAAATCAACATTTTTAAATCTAATATGATATTAGAATTGTAAACACGATCTTTTCTCCAACCTTTTTAAAAAATGAGCATTGAATATTCAACTATAACGGCACTACTTTCAATCCGCGGACTGCGCGTTGACACGGTGCAAAGAACGACAATGTGCTACGAGTCGAAGCAAGTTGCTATCAAGATGGCGGGATCGTAACGAGTAGTAGCGTGCTTGACAACTGAAGCACGAAACGAAGTCGTCCCGACGTGTGGGACTTGACTTGCTCGATAAGTTTTCTTCATAGATCTGCATGAAAACCATCTTCCCCATCATTAATTTAACGTCAAATTACAATTATGAACTCAGACCTCTGATTTAGACATTTTGATCAAGTTTTAGGTTTTGAATACATGTAATAAAGTAGCGGTTAACTAAATACCCTTTTACTTTTATAATAAATGAGGATAAAATACGTTTGTTAAGTTTGTGTATTTTGCGTTTATTTGTTGTTGTCTTGTTGTTATTGTTTTTGTTGTTGTTGTAGTTGTAGCTGCTGCTGCTCATTTTGGTTTTTGTTTGTTTTGGTTTTTTTACCAGATGTAGCCTTCCGATCACAGACTGACACTCACTGGAGATAATGCATAATAAGGCGAGGTTGCACGACACGTTGTGACATCTAGGCCCATACATTAACGGGTGTCTTGTTATGATTTCATGAATAAGATTTAGCATAATATTCATGGCATAATGTGAGCATGAAAAACAACAACATCGTTTATCAATTCTGTTACAGTTCCATCATTTTATCTTCAATGCAAACTTAGTCTAAAGTATTGTACAATGAACTCACTCACTCTCACTCGTTCCCATGACTATCCAATCGTCGGGCGGGAGGGGGGACAACAGCGTCGAAACAGCAGTCAGTGTGTGCCAGTTTCTGTGGTCTTCGGTGGCCGACAACAGCTCTTGAGTCGATATCCTGTCCACGATTTGATGTTGCCTGTCCAGGACTTCCTCGCTTTCTTCCTCCTTCAACTGTACCTTGCACGATGGTCTTGCAGAGGGTGTTATGGCGGCCTACGTGCCCCAACCAAGCAAACCTTCTTCTTGTTGCGAGCAAAGGTTTCTGGTGAATGAGTCTTCAAACTTCGTTCTAGATAAATCCGTTGGTCTTGTGATCGTGTTACGTTATGTTCATGAGTTTCCTAACGCACTTATTTTCAAAGGCTTGGATTATCTGTTCAGGATTCTGCCAAGAGTGTCCAGGTTTCTCATCCATACAACAGAATCGAGGTTACCAATATTACCAGAGATTTATAAAGGCTGAACTTGGTCTTGAAGTTGATGTTGCTCTTCCAGATTTTATTCAGTCTGGTCATTGCTGATGTCGCTGTAGCAATCCAAGTATTTAAAACTGGACACTTCCTCTAATTGTTCTCCTTCCATCATGATGTTGGCACTTGAGTGTTTTATTTTTATTTTATTTTTTTGTGTTCACCAATACCTTTGATTTAGCTGTGCCCACCTCCATTCCATAGGCACTGGCTGCTGTGTTTAATTTGTTGGTGAGGTCCTGCAATTCTGTGTTTGTGCCTGCCGATGTCGTCTGCGAATCTTAAATTGCAGATGGGTCTACTATTTATTGAGATGGTTTTCTTAGGCCATAAAATTACTTCTAAAGGACTAGAAATTGATCCTGATAAAATAAAAGCTGTTTTAAACATGAAAGCACCAGAAGACACAAAAGGCGTTTAGTGTATGGTCGGCTTCGTGAACTACCTTGCCAGATTTCTCCCACAACTCTCAGAAATCATGCACCCTGTAAGACAACTCTTGTCAAATCAAAATAAATTCGCTTGGATTTAAATGTCAAGAATACGCATTCTCCAAAATCAAAAGCCTTATCTCTAAAGCTCTCGTTCTAGCATACTATGATCCAGAGAAAGAAGTCACCATACATCACAACGTGACGCAAGTAATCACGGCCTCGGAGCAGTATTACTCCAAGAAGGTAAACCAATTGCCTATGCTTCTCGAGCTCTCACTGAAACTGAAACTCGTTATGCCATCATCGAATAAGAAACACTTGCTTTCACTTTTGCTCTACAAAAATTCCATCAATACATCTTCGGTAGCACAGACCATAAACCCCTGGATCGATATTCAAGAAACCCCTCTCAGCTATGCCTCGCAGGCTGCAAGGAATGATGTTTACATTTTTAGAATACGACGCAGATCTCACTTATAAGAAAGGCTCAGACATACACATCGCTGATACTTTATCTCGAGCCAATCTCTCTGACCCTGACCCTTCTAAACAGCAACAGTTTGAACAAGTCAGCTACGCCCAAGAAGCATCCGTCATACCTGAACGGCTAAACAAATTCCGACATGAAACGGATGTCGACCCTTATCTTTCTCTATTGAAAACATTCATCATAAATGGTTGGCCCAAAATCGCAGACATACCTGATCCTCTTTGTCTTTACTTCAATCTAAAAAAAAAAATCTCCATTGCTGAAGGAATTGTTTTCAAAGACGATCAAATCGTTATTCCGCCCTTGTGCAGAAACGAAATGAAACGTGCTCTTCACACATCTCATAGAGCTACCAACGCATGTATTCGCGAGTCTCTTTACTGGCCATCCATGAACTCCGAAATCTCAGATTACGTCAAAAATAGCAGAGCCTGTCAAGTTTATGCGCGAAAAAATAAAAAAGAACCTCTGATACCTCAAATAATTCCTTCGTATCCTTATGAGAAAATAGGACGACATTTTTAAATTTTCAAATGTGAAATACTTAGTCATCGTTGACTATTTGACTGACTATTTCGAAGTTGAGCGACTTCAACATGAAACGATTGAAATCGTCATCAAAGTGCTCAAACAACATTTTGCCAGGTATGGAATTCCTGAAACCATCATTTTTGACAATGGACCATGATTTTCATCATTTGCTTTTCACGAGTTCTCACGTCACTACGACTTTCAACACATTTTCTCATATCCGTACAATCCACAATCTAACGGGAAAGCTGAAAACGCAGTAAAACAATCGAAAAATCTGCTACACAAAGCATCTTAATCTAAAACTGACCCTCCTATCGGTCTACTAGAGTTGAGAAATACTCCTGAGCCATCAACAAATCTCAGCCCAGCGCAAAAATTCCATGACCGTAAACTCCGCTCCATCTTCCCCTCTTCGAAAGGTTCTCTTCAAGCCTACTCTTCATCTAATTACGCATCATTGCGCCGTCTGCGACAAATCAGCTCTGAGTGATAGACAAACGCATTTCTTCGATCGTCAAGCAAAATGCTTAAAGGTTCTTAAACCTGGGGACAAAGTTTTCATTACTCCAACTGATCATTATGAGCGAAAATGGAAACCTGGAATCATCATAAAAATAAAACAAAATGATAATTTCTCGAGGTCTTATGAGTCCAAAACCTCGCAAGGAACGATTATCCGTAATCGTATACACCTCCGTCCAAGATACGACGATGAAGACATTTCGTTCGACACTGATTGTCCTCTTGTGTACCACGATACAGCACAAAGAAATCAATCCCCTGTCTCACCTCCGCGTCCTCATTTACAACCAGCATCCCCAACTCTCCTTGCCAAGCTATCTCCACCATCTGCATCGAGAATCTCCATTCGTATCTCGTCACGTGGAAGAACAATTTTTATTCCCCAGACGCCACTCTCCATAACAATTTACATTTTCCTATATTTTCAGCTTCATCATTTTATTATCAGCCTACGTACTCATAATCTATGATATCATATCCAACCTTCGTTTCGTATCACACTTTTCTCATAATTGATCTTCACTATTCATTTAAATACTCTCAGCCTATCCAATCATTGGTAACCGGTATTGAATTTTAATGATCATACATGTATATATGTTGTTCTCCTCATTTATTATTTTTCGTCTTGAACAACATGTTTCCTTTCTATATTATATCAACTTACAATCGATCACCTTCATAAATGCATGTTTACTCTACAACATCGTACACCTCACAATCTTACTCTCTTATTTCAAATCTATCCATTGTATTCCACTTCTCCAAAAGGGAAGGGATGTAACTCAAGTAACTGTATACATAGTGCATGGTACGACTTCTATTTGTAACCCCGCCTACCCTCTCGCCCCGCTTCCTGTTTCTCTTTTTCGCAATGGCTATTAAACGCAGTTAGCATTAAACCTGGTGTTCCTCTTAACTTATTTGTATGCATCATAATGTGAACCCCCCCCCCCCCCCCCACCAAACAAAAAACAAAAAAACAAAAAAAATCAAAACAAAAACAAACAAACAAAAACAACAACCAACAACAACAAAACAAAAAAAGCAACAAAAAACAAAACAAAAACAAAAACAAAACAAACAAAAACAACAATCAACAAAAAAAAAACAAAAAACAAAAACGAAAAAAAAAAAGCCAAAAAAAAAAAAAAGCCAAATAAAAAAAAAAAGCCACAAAAAAAAAAAAAAAAAAAAAAAACAAAAAAAAAAAAAAAAATAAAATAAACACACCTATAATAATTGAAGTATTATTAGATATTAGTATTATGTTAGATAACTAATTTATGAAGATCTAAGTAATAATTGTAGCCTATGTTTAAGAGTAACAAATACTTTCGCTACTTTTAAAATCTGGATTCAATTTATTCTACAATCTTGCAGTGCTATGGAAGCAGAGACATGCTATGTCTATGTATGGAAGAAAGAACGCCCTTGGCAATCATTTTAGAGACAAGGATGTTAAAATGTCTGACGATTTGAGTTCCTAATTCTCCAATTACTTCAAAGAATATGACTACTCTATTCAAAGAATATGACTACCTCTAAGGGTATCCAGTCCGGCGGTTGCACGTTATGCATTGTGCTACCATATTGTTCATATAAATACTTTATCAGTTACAAGTATTACTCTAAGTCTAAGTCATATATTTGGGTTTTAAGATGTGGGTCCCAGACATAGCATTCATTTTCTAAAATTGATTTAAATAAGGTTTTGAAACATTGTTCTTTTATATTTTATCTTTTTGGGACATTTTGCCCATTTTATATCAAACCTATATTCAGAATCAGATATGTTCGTTTCTATTTATTCAAATCGTTCTTTGTTTCAATGAATTTGAAGAGAAAAAAAACAAAAAAACAAAAACAATACAAACAATTATTATTGGCCGATATTTGGGCATGATAATGTGACAATGAACATTTCCAAAGAGTACGGTCTTTCGTATACTTAAAAGGTCTAAACTATGTAAATGTAACATAATTTTAGCGGAAATTTTTGTGTGTGGCTAAAATCCTCTAAAGAGGTTTTGGTTTTAAGGAGGAGAAGTAACACATTATGTAGTTGGTTGTATTCAAGTACTAGATCCAGATTAAATTAAGATAGATAATTTTGAATTAGCGTAATGAACTACATGCATTTACTAGACACTATAGCACGCTTCAAGCGAGAGAGAGAGAGAGAGAGAGAGAGAGAGAGAGAGAGAGAGAGAGAGAGAGAGAGAGAGAGAGAGAGAGA
>JASKDV010000016.1:54302-71036 GCA_032466395.1 Aegires albopunctatus | reverse complement strand
TCAAGCATGTTTATTGACATAATACAAGCAAGTCAATTTTTCAGTTATCTTTTGACCCAGTTTTCGTGAAACCTGCCTTAAGCAAATATGCTTTATTCTGTTTTTTATTTATTTGATAGTTCATTCTTAAAGCAGTTTGTGATATTGTGATAGGTATCAAAACTGTGTTAAATTTTATTCATAGTTGGTCTAAAGCCCTTGGATATGATGATATTTCTTGCTTGGATTTTTATGACTTAAAAGCATGTATTCGTACTGTCTGATCCAAAGGTCATTATGCTATTGTTTAAACAAATATGTAAGTGTTGTGGTTGGATTTGATATGAGATTTGGTTGCAAGATTTCTCCTGCAGTTAGATTGCATAATTTTCCCCCTTACCTCTGAATAACTTGTTTGTCGGATGGAATATACATAATCCAATTACATACATAGTACAACTTTAAGCATGTGTTTTAAAAGATTTATATGAGAAGTGCTTTGTCATCATAAATAATGTCATTATACTTGTGGGGAAGGAACTCCCAGATGAATGAAAAATAGTAGATTCAAACTGCTGGTGATTGGCTCTGGCAATATTTACAAAAATGTATTTATAATCCGAAAAAAATAGGTGTCATTGTTTTAAAAGCCAACTTGCACATCTACGGGTCATTTATAGACTTGAAAAAAATTAAATCCTTTGCTCATGTAAATATGTTCATTATGTAATGTAAGGAAGTATCCAATATCCTTCTTTTTATTCCTCTTTTAAAATGATAATATACATTCAGTTCATTCTTAAAGCAGTTTGTGATATTTTGATAGGTATCAAAACTGTTAAATTTTATTCATAGTTGGTCTAAAGCCCTTGGATATGATGATATTTCTTGCTTGGATTTTTATGACTTACAGCATGTATTCGTACTGTCTGATCCAAAGGTCATTATGCCATTGTTTTAACAAATATGTAAGTGTTGTGGTTGGATTTGGTTGCAAGATTTCTCCTGCAGTTAGATTGCATAATTTTCCCCCTTACCTCTGAATAGCTTGTTTCTCGGATGGAATATACATAATCCAAATACATACATAGTACAACTTTAAGCATGTGTTTTAAAAGATTTATATGAGAAGTGCTTTGCCAGCATAAATAATGTCATTATACTTGTGGGGAAGAAACTCCCAGATGAATGAAAAATAGTAGATTCAAACTGCTGGTGATTGGTTCTGGCAATATTTACTAAAATGTATTTTTAATCCGAAAAAAATAGGTGTCACTGTTTTAAAAGCCAACTTGCACATCCACGGGTCATTTATAGACTTGAAAAAAATTAAACCTTTTGCTCATGTAAATATGTTCATTATGTAATGCAAGGAAGTATCCATTATCCTTCTTTTTATTCCTCTTTTAAAATGATAATATACATTCAATATTTTAAAACTGACATCAAACAAATTGACTTATACTTCATTGTTTGTTTGAATAGTATATTCTTAGAACTGTTTGTCATTAGTTGATTTGTAGTATCAAAGTTGGGATTACAAACTCTTAGATACTTTTGGTTGTTCTAAAAATCTTGGATATGATGATGATTCTTGCTTGGATTTCTGTGACTTAAAAGCATGTATTCGTACTGTCTGATCCAGATATTGGTCTAAAATTTTGTTGTTGATTTTATTTTTATGCACTTTGTGTACTTTTATGTTATCATAAAGCATTAATGTTTGTTGTTTTTTTTTCTTCTTTCTTTTCCTCTCCCTCCCCTGGTTTCAAAATCACACTTCCCAACATATGAATAAATAGCGGAATTCATGCCAATTCTAGGAGCAAATTTAAACCCAGAGTTTATATCAGTGTGCAACAATGCAACTTGGGCCATTGGAGAAATTTCAATTAAAATGGGTAAGAGAGCTTTGTGTTACTTGACCTGATATTTTGGAATGGAATGTCATTTCATTAGGTGTAATTTTTCACACATTTTAATTGCATTATATAGAATTTATTTTATATACTCGTACAAGTTAAGAAGGGCATTCAAGAAGTGATGATTACATTGTCATGAAAATTAGTTTTTATCAAATAATTCAAAGCAACATTAAACTTTTACACCATTTATCCACTTTCCAATGAAGTCTCCTGAAAAAAGGATACATTTCTGTCGGCAGTATGCCAAAAATGTGTACATCTCAGAAGATAAATTTGTCAAGCTTTGCTATCCATTTGAGCACTTGGTTAATGATGAATTTATTGTTGACTGACCTCTGTACTCTTAAGTGGAGCCATGATGATGATGCCGGACACCTATGGTATATTGCGCATGTTTCCATGCTACATTAGCATGCTCACCGTGCTTAGGAATTGTGAGAGCAGCCGTTAGGCGCCACAAACCAAAATTTGACCCCTCTGATATTAGCCTCCGATTCTACCTTTCGTCAAAACGGTGAGATTAGGAGGTTGTGTGGGTCATATTTTCCTTATAGGCATGGTAGGAATTGAATTTCGAATTTTGCCAGGATGGCAACCATAATGGCCTGTTCTTATCGATTTTCAATCACTGTGGGTTCTTTTACATTTGCAAAGGCACATGGGACCTCCAAATTTATTGTCCATCTCTGATAGGTCTAGGCATTTATATCCTGCCTATAGGATAAGGGAATAGAAGAAATTCAAAACATAGTTTAATGCAAAGTGCGCCAACCAGGATTCAAACTTGGGTCGAGTGTGAACCTGCTACCATTTTGGTTTCATAGGCCAGTGCCATAACCTATTGAGTTATCTGCTCCCCAACGAAGGGAAAATCTGATGGACAAGGCTGTGGGTCGTCACTCTTTACCATTCATATCACTGAAACCAGTCTTATGTCAATAAAGAGATGTTGAATTTTAAATCTGAAGAGAGTTAGGCCTCAAACAATAATTGACAGCATTTCTGTCCATAGGCAAAAAGAAACCTATGCCAACTTGCCAACCCTCTCAATTTAGCATGTCCTCCCATGCTCTCATCACACCAAGGCCATTATAAGATCTCACAGTCAAACATTGGTCTGTGAGTGAAAAGTATAATTGACACTGGGTGCATTGTCCACCCCAAGCCACTTTCTTTCCTATAATCCGTGCATTGCATCATTATCATTAACACCCTAAAGCCTACTTTTTGTGCGGCGCTTTTCTTTGCTTAATAGGGCCTCTTTTCATCAAAATACACCAATGCTATGTGTATTTTGATCATAGCACTTTACCATAACATTTATAAACAGCAATTTATTTGATTTCTGTTTTTTATTTTTTCCATTTGCAAGCTGAAATTGTTCATCATCTCTGATCTCTGTCATTAATCAATCTTCAGTGAGGGGTTGCCATCTTGATTTCTTTGTAGAAATATACAATGCAAGCGGGTATTTGGGACATCGCTTAATTGGGACGATTAACAGGGACATCATTTTTCACTGTATAATACTTACTGGAAAATTTGGACAAAAAATATCACATCTAGTGAATTTATAAGCATCTCTTGTTTTCAACTGAGATGTATTTACTTCTGACTGTTAACGTGAACTGCTGGTAGGGAAAGCAGAGATTTTATTAGTTACCTGTCAATATTGTTCACTCTGTGGCACATGTACCTGGCATTGATAGTTGTGAATGAAGCTCAGATGAAGGTGCGAGACAGGGCGGACTTAGCCCACTAATGAATGACAACAGCCTTATGTGTGGTGTTGCCACTGCATTTTTATTGGCAGTGTTTAAACTCGATTCACTCCGTTTTCAGATTTTAAAAATGTTGATTGGTTTAAACACAATGCCATTTTTCACATTACTCTTTGAATGCCCTTCTTATTAGCAGATCTTCATTCAATACGTTTTCAATTTCTATTACAACTCTAAAGACTCAACTTGCTCATTAAAAGGGGAATTTAATTTGTATTTGCTGTTAACCATGGTTGCTTAAAGTATATAAAGTAACCAATAGTTTTGCCGGATTTTAGATGTCATTATCAAACACTTATGTTCAAACCTTTGCATAGTAGTGATATTTTTGTGCATCTTTGAGGATAAATGTTTTTATTAACTTTTTTTTCAAACTTTTTACAGGTGCGGACATGAAGCCTTTCATTGGCATGGTTCTGTCTCAGCTCATAGACATAATAAACAGGTCTAATACCCCAAAGACATTATTAGAAAATACAGGTGAGTGATCATAGACATGCCTTCCTTCTTATTTATATGTGATTCAATGGATTTATTCAGGCCAGTGTTTCTTGACACCAAACCCATGTCACCAGAGGTTTTTATTCATTTGGTGCTATATGTGGTCACTCATCAATGAAGACCTAAAATATGTTTTAAGTCCATAATATGGCACTCCTTTCCCTCTCTCTTTTTCTTTTATTGTCATAATGACAAAAGAAATGGTTCACTCCCCTCAATAACATTTAATCTCGGAGGTGTTCAAGTGCATGTGTTTTTTATATAATTTTAGCATGAAAATAATCAGCATATCAAAACTGGCTTAATTGTATCATATTCATAGTACATATATTGTGTGTTTCATAAAAGCTTCAAATGTTTTTATGGAAACATTGTAGGCTGAAAATGTCGTTCTTTAATTGGCATATGTGATTTTAATATGATAAATGCCTATATATATATATAAGCAATTGATTTTAGGATGTATTTGGTCTGTTTCTTTGTCTTTTAAAGATGAAAGTTTATGTTGCTTTATAGATGTTTAAAACTAGTGACATATTTTTACTTCCTTCATTTCCTGCAGAATGTGTTCTCTTGATTTTCGTCAAGGGTTATCGTTTTGTTTCTTTTTCATCATTTTTTTTACTGATAGGATATTTGTTATGCATTATTCCATGAGAATTATTTCAGCGTGATGCCACCGTCAGAGAAGCATATTGTTCAAACATACACGATTCATAATATAGTTGACATTCAAGCAAATGCTAGAAGGTCGAAATTGCCCTCATCTACTCATTTTCTATCTCTTTTTGCTAATTAGAAACAAAAAATTTAATCTAATACCGGCATTTAGGAAAGGGTATTTTGATATATTTGAACTAAAATAATACTTAACTTCCGACTTAAATAAGGGTCACAAGGAGACGGTCACTGTTTCGTTGTCCTTGTCATGATGTTAATCTCTTCATTCTTGTACTGTTAACTATATTTTGTGGTAATAACTTTTCTCTGCTGTACTTTAGTGAACATATTTTGCATTTGTTTTTACTTTATTTGACCATAATGTTGTTGATCATGTTTTGTCTGACTAATGTTTTATTTATATTTTTTTCTTTTCTTCTTTTTTTTTTTTTAATCCACTCAGGGACATTAAATATTGAGTTTGGAGGGAAAGTGTCTCTTTTCTCATTATTTTTATCTTATTTTGTACTGTTTAATGTATGTATTGTTTATTGTATGTTCTTTCTTCCCATTATATTTGCCTTCTTCGTGCGTTGTGTCATCTTGTCGTCATCGTGGTTACATAGCCATAACTATTGGGAGACTAGGCTTTGTTTGCCCTCAAGACGTGGCCCCACTTTTACAACAGTTTATCAGACAATGGTAACATTTTTTTACTTTATTCTTTTGGTATATTTTCTTTTGTTGACTTTATCTCATTTTATTAATTTTTCCATTAAAATATTTCTCGTGAAACTTTATGTTATGTATAAAATGTTTATGTCCCTTTATCTCTTTGCATTTATGTTACCTTTAATAACCCTTTCGTGTTTGGCCCGGCAACTCGTGGCCGGTCTATGAGATGACCCCAAAGTAGAAATTTGCCATTGTGACAGAAAAAATTGCTATGGATTTGCTTTGGCATTGACTTCTCAAGAAAGAAGGAGATTACTTAGTCAAATTTACAATATAATGAAATTAACAGTTAGATCATCGGATATGTAAGGTCTTTTTGTCACTCTCTACAGTACAACAAACGGCAATAGGAGTAATCGTTTTTATATCCTAAAATTTATGACCAGTTCAGCATGATTACCAAACAAATTGACCTTAGTGTTAAATTGTCTTTGTAAGGGTATCTCATTCAACTAGTTTCAAGATCAAGTGTTCCATTTCAATACCCTTATTATCAGGTCTTTAAAAAAAGCTACATGTTTTTCAGAGAAATCAGTTACAATAAATAAATTGAGTGAATGATTTGTCCTACTTCTGAAATCTCTCCAGCTGTTTGTCTTATTTGTAGTTTTGTCAGACTGATGGCCATCATAAAAGATAAATCAAAATCTTAAATCCTTCGACAGGAATAGAACAATGGTTGAAGTTTGAAATGACAGTTTTTAAACAGATGATATTGTGTTACTTTGATATAACTTTTGATGTTCTCTTGCGATTGATAGTATCTCAAACTACATTATATTGTGGGCAATATGCAAACACGATGGGGTTAAATATATTTATTTTCCGTTCAATGTGAAGAAAAGATATTATTTGATTATATTTGTAATATTTAGTATTGTGCTTTTTATGTGGGGCGGTTGATGAATAGGGATGGAGGATTCTTCTCTCCTCTTTCTTTTCCTTTTGTCTAATGTGAAGTGTTTCTTAGCACGGAATGAATATCATAATGTCAGTGTGCTCTGCCCCCTAACAACAAATCTTCAGGCTGGACACAGGGTACAATGCAAGTTGATTTTCATTCACTTTGTTGCATTGCACATTATTATCATATTTATTTTTCAATTGAATGGACTTTGGCATCAACCAACTGTATCATTAGATAGTTATTTGAAAGGTAAGTCACGTGTTGAAAATTTTCATTTTGTTGTTTATTTTATTACCTATATCCTCATTCCTAAAATGGTGTCAAAGGAGGAGGAAGTGGTATAAGGTGATAAAAAATCAGATCACTTGCCATTAGCTCCCCTATGGAAGACTTCAATTAAAAGATTTTTAGTACTAGTTTTTTATGGTTGAATTGTACCAGATATCACCTTCTCCTATTAAATGTTTTTTTTTTTTTAAGTGAATGTGGCATTTCATTCATGCCTTTTCATTCTAACAGGTGCACTTCCTTGCGTAACATTCGAGATAATGAAGAAAAAGACTCAGCATTTCGTGGTGTTTGCCTCATGATTGGTGTTAATCCTGGAGGGGTTGTGCAAGACTTCATCTTCTTCTGTGATGCAATTGCATCATGGGTGCAACCCAAGCCGGATCTTAAAGACATGTTTCACAAGGTAGTTAATGAGTGCAGTTGGTCCTTGTAGAAGTAATTTTTAAAAATGCAGATTAAAACTGTATGTTTAGATGTAAAATACACTGAAAGGCAAACAAAATTAAAAAAAAAAAAAAAGATTATGACTTTTAACGTGTTAAGAAATAGTGTTAAGAATTAGCGTCACTAAAATTGTATGTTCCAAATTAGAATAACAAGGTAAAAAGAAAGGGGAAAGGTGCATTTTTCCATATTCTAAAAGGCACTGGCCTGACTTAACGTTAATGGGTTTGTTTTTATTCATGAGTTTAAAAATTTCAATCAAAAGATGTGCTCCTACACTCATCTTACATTTTATTTTATTCAGTTGTTAAATTATTGTGCCAAGGGTTGTCTCTTCTTTATTCATAGTTGTTTTGCCTGGACTGCTGTTTAAAGAAATGCATTTTGTCAAAAGCAGTGTTTGCTTTATGGCCGTTGTTCAGTGCAGGTTATAAATCAATGCAGTTATCTCCTGTCATTTGTAATTTTTTTAGTATTTGTAATGGCAGACAAATAAAATATGAGTAAATCATGTTGACTTTTGCCTATTCTGTTAACCACTGTCACATATCAGATTTTTTATATCTTTTTTAGTTTTTGGGAAATCAGAGATTTTAGGGTGATTTTTTTCATGAAAATGTGTTGTTGCTACAATTTTTTAATTCACAATTTATTTTGCAAGATCTAAGCAAGATATAACAAAAGTAACAACATTTGCAATGTTATGGACGTTATATTTACAAAGCTTCTCATCCGCTGAAAGACAGTCGATGCTTGAGATGAGTGGCAAGCACGTGGGTAAGGGAGAACCTCATGTTGTATTTAACTACCCTTCAGCCTCCAGTGTCATGGTTGAAATGCTACACGTGAAATGAATTGTTGAACCACTAATGCTATACACTCTATCCAATGTCTGACTGCAAAAATGCGGACACCAAGCCAGGTTTCTCAATTTTGTGGTCTCATTAGTCCTGCTCAGATTGGTTGATGGTTAAAAAGGTCATTATTCTTGACTAGAATTGCTTTTCTGGTTTGAATTATTTATTTGTTTCTTATTAAAAAAATAATAATACAAGGATGCTATTGCTAAAAAAAAATGGGCAAAGTTTTCAGGAAAATTAATTATTTTCCACAGATTCTCCATGGATTTAAGGGGCAAGTTGGAGAAGAGAACTGGTCCAAGTTTTCCGATCAATTTCCTCAACCATTGAAAGAGAGACTTATAACTAACTATGGAGTATGAAGATAGTAATTTCAGGTGTGTTAATGCAGGCACAAATCTCAAGGAGATAGTATTCTTTACAGTTTTTCTGTTCTTTTATTCATATCAACATTTTTAGGGAAGAAGAGGTGTTGTAGAGGCAGTTTTTATTTTTACTTTTTAAACATTTCATGACCTAAAAAAAATTCAAATAATGATTGATTTCAAATTTCAGAGTCTGTTTTATAATCTTAAATATGGCTAAGCAGAAGATTCTTGGTAGTAGTCCTCAGACATTAGGGTTAATTTGATGTCCATTTAAAAAAAGCATGTCACTTTAATGTAACATTGCAAATTATACCATCAACTGTCTTCTAGCTCAGTGTTTCTTAAATGAAAATTTGTATCTTCACCCATAATATCATACATGATAACTGTGATGAAGAGAAATGAGCATGTGAGACAATTTTACCATCTGCTTTTGTTAAATGTAATGCATTTTGTTTTGTTTGTTTTTCCTCAGATAGTTAGTCGAGATTACAACTTGACTGCCTTCAAGTGCTGCATGAAGCTGCTGACCCAGTACTTTGTGATTGCAGTAGAAAATTTAAAGATACTGTTGACTTACGTGACCTGGATTGATTATTGGAGGGAGGGTATGGGATGGGCAGTCATCGATATTTGCCGTTAATTGTTTTACCACAATGACAATCTCACTCTTTTGCTAAAACTTTTCATTTAGCGGCTTATATGGTCTTAAAACAGAATAATACGCAATTGCTCTTGGAATTTAAGAAAAAATATATTATTTTTTTGGATAAATTGCAACAATAAATTTCCTTTTATGTTGAAACATTTTCTTTTGACTTAAACTTGTTGCTTAGCTGGTCTTTGTTGGAAAAATAACATTTCTACAATAAAAATATTAACTAAACGTTGTCTCTTAAAGCGAAAAGAAATATATATCTTTCCATTCTTTAAAAAAATCATTTACTTTGCTGGAGGTGTTGACATACATCTCGACTTAAGTCAGCTCAAGGTTGTGGTTTTACCAGGGAATTTATTTTTTCCTTTTTAAATACCTCGTTGTGGTGTGCATGACCTCCTTCTACATATATAATCCCGTATTACTTACCTTGTCTCATCTGCACATTGCAAGGTTGATATTATGTATGAAAATTTAAACAGCGCAAGATCTAAGCTGAATGATTCATTGAATAGGCCTAAGATTAGCTGTTCTAATACAATTAAGCACAGTGAAGTGATTCATACTTTTGCAGAACAGATTGTTATTGTTTTTATTTCCTGTGATCTTTTATCATTATGAGGCTCATATCACTGGCAGTATTTTGCTCAATTTATGAATACATGGTGTTGTTATGTGCATGCGTCCCAAATATGATGTTTACTTTATTATATTGAAAATTTGAGTATTTTTTATTTAATTTTTCATACACACACAATTATTAACGTTTGTCTTTCAGAGTAGCTTTCTGCCAGTGATATGTAGCCTTTTGAGACACGGAACATTTGATATTTTTATGAAGATATTTTTATGTATTCAAATTTTAACTTGTCCTTTTCTGTCAAATGACCCCCTACAATATGAATCATTGGTAATCAAAACCCTATCTGGTTTGCCTCTCACCCATAAGACTGATTTGCTGGCTTTGCTTTTCCTCCATAAAGCAAACTATAAAATTGCCTGATAAGTATGCGCTTGATTATGATAAATTTTTTTTTTCCCCCTACAAAATTTTAATAGATAGATTTAGTTTAAATATGCAGGTAACATTACTTTATAGTGAACTTGTACTTATGATTGTTCTAGTAAATATTACACATTTTTGGTTTAGATTAGAATGGCATTGATAAAGCTTTAGGATAATAGGTGATCAGAGGGAGACCGAGTATTGATAATTTATTTCCCTCTCACCACTATGATTGACGTGGTGGATTTCGTCACATTACAGTTTGCTATCAAGCCATTTGCTAAGCCTTTTCTTTACTTGTCTGTCTTGGGTTTATATCAGCTATTCTCTTGTTAAGATGATAGAGATTTGTGGAATATGAACATTTGAAATTTTCTTAAGGTCCTTGATTTCAAATGGCAGGACTTAAAGCACCTTGTCCTGTCAGATATTAGAAGGATATATCTGTATTTGACACTTTATTGCTGCTGGTAGTAGTAGTGACATAATTTCCTCTTTTTTTTTTAGTATAGGCATTTTTCAATACCATCTGCGATATGTGCAAGTGTACACTGAAAGGCAAACAAAATTAAAAAAAAAAAAAGATTTTGACTTTTAACATGTTAAGAATTAGCGTCACTAAAATTGTATGTTCCAAATTAGAATAACAAGGTAAAAAGAAAGGGGAAAGGTGCATTTTTCCATATTCTAAAAGGCACTGGCCTGACTTAACGTTAATGGGTTTGTTTTTATTCATGAGTTTAAAAATTTCAATCAAAAGATGTGCTCCTACACTCATCTTACATTTTATTTTATTCAGTTGTTAAATTATTGTGCCAAGGGTTGTCTCTTCTTTATTCATAGTTGTTTTGCCTGGACTGCTGCTTAAAGAAATGCATTTTGTCAAAAGCAGTGTTTGCTTTATGGCCGTTGTTCAGTGCAGGTTTTAAATCAATGCAGTTATCTCCTGTCATCCAGTATATGATTGCTCTACCTAAGCTAAAGGAAAGATTTTCGATATTAATCATAATACTATGTGAAACTAGGGAGATCATCATTACTTCACAATTATGCAGTCTAGCTTCATATAGACTTGCTGACTCAGTATGTAAGGAAATTAAAAGTATCAAATAAGAGAGGGACTCTGAAAGGGTTGCTGTTTTGGTTTATCTTATTTTTTATTTTGTTTTAATAAATAGGAATGAATATTGGTCTACACCACTTTCTTTAAATATTTCCACCGTTAAACACGATAGCTCATTTTCAAATAGTTGGGTTTTTGTTTTTGTTTTTGGCGTGGGCCTCATTTTTTCTACCATAAAGTTATATCGTCAGTGTAATTCTCTAAACAAGTAAGTCTGTTATCATTATGAGCGGACATAAGTGTTTAGAGAATTACACTGACGATATGTGTGTTAACAATTTGGATGGTTGGTAGGGGCTGCTGGTAGGTCCTACTTCTTTTGTGACTTAGGGTGTTTTTCTTTTTTAATTTAATATTATACTTATTACATATGCCGTTATATTATTTTTTTTTTATTGTTATCTTGGTTTGATTGGCCAGTGGAGTGTTTGGGTTCTTTTTCTGTTAGTTCAATCTTATACCAGGGGAAATTAATCGCTTTACTTTGGTCAACCTTCTACTTTGATATCTTTACTTACAAGACAAGATGAGTCATTAATTTAATAGCATTTTCAAAACACGGTTATTGGAGTTACAAGGGCGATTTTGATTTAAGAACTATCTCAGTATCAATAGAATCATATATTTAGTGGCAGGCATAGCTATATCTTTATGGTTGAAAATGAATCCAACTTGTTAACTTTTCATGGTCCCTCAATCATTTGAACATTTTCCTTAGTTATAATACATCTTACATTTAGTTCTACAAATGCTGTTTACTTATAAATAAATGAAAGAGGTTTGAGATTTTTAATAGCGCTCTTTCTTTGCAATCATCTTAGAAATATTATAGAATTTAATTAAGATAATTTTCACAAGTCTTTCTTAAAATTTGTATTGATGGGTGAGCATCATTGATAAGAATAGTTGTTTTTGTTTTGTTATTTATTGTCTTTATTATTATTATTATTATTTATTTTTTCATGAATATGAGCTGGTCTCAAAATTCCAACCCAGCTGAACATATTGTTAAATCACCAAATGCACACATCAGGAATATATTTCAAAATAGAATCCATGATATGCGATGTTTTACATTGATGTAATCTTATTTCAAGTGTTGCTCTTCCCTTCATGCATCAGTGTCTGTTCATCTCTACACAGTGTATTATTTTTGTACATAAAAGTCATGCACATAGCTCAAACTCAAAAGCAGATATATACATTCTCATAAAAAGTAAAAGCTGATTAAGACTGTCTTAAAGATTTTGTACGTGTGTAAATGTTGAAATTTTAGTTTGTAAATAAATAAAATAAAGAATGGTATCAATGTTGTTCACTGGTTGTTTCCTTCTGATTTTTATGTCTTATGGTTCTTTTGTTATTGTTCTTGATTGCCCTTAACTCATTTTTGTTCCTTTTCTATGAACTTTGGCTGATTGCAGGTGAAGTGGTCATAAATAACTACATGTATGTGAACACTTTGATTTCAAGCTATGATTAATAATATTGCAGGTGAATTGGTCAAAAATAACAATGTGAATACTTCGATTTCACTAATTTCAGGTAATGATTAATAATATTGATATATTTATATGCACTTTTGTAATTCAGTAGGCCTATGTATGGGAGTTTGTGCTATAACAAAGGCAATGATGAGCAACAATGCATACCGTAGCAAAAGAATGGGCCACCCATGTATGCTTTATTTTTCTGATTTCTGTGTTTCTTAGATTCATGCTTTCTTTGACTGACAATACCCAAATGCAAGATGAGTTATAGGTATTAATTGTGATTGGAACGTCGTCGTAGATGGAATTAACTGTATATTGGAGTTCTGAAAAAAGAATATATTTTTTTCTTGTTTACGTGGTTGGCTTAATAGACATTGGCCAGGGTATAAATAATATTGTAGGCCTATTATTGATTAATGTCTTGTGTGCATTGTTACTTTCATTGGCAGACCAAGGATATAAACTAGTTAATTCAACCATTAAAATTTGCTTTTAGTTTTAGACGGGGAAAAAAGCCTATGCCTGCCTACCCCTCCACTCCTCTCTATCTTGTTCGATGTGCCCAGTATTGAGAAATCCTAAATTGTTCATAGCAAGCTAGAGAATTTAAATGAAAATGGTTATGTGGCCATTATCGATAATTGATCATTCAATTCATTGCAATGCAAGAGTGACCAAATGCTTGGCCAAACCTGTGACTGACACAATTGCAAGAGCAAGGAAATCTTTGGCAAATGGTTTTTCCTAGGTAGCTTTTTAAGGGGACTAAGCAGGCCCATTAAAATATAAACTCTTGAAAGACAAAAACAAACGAAGATTATCAATATCAACGTTTGCAAATAGAGAATACAAAATAGATGTACTACTGCTACTTCTACCACTACTAGAACCTACTACTACCACCACTACTACTACTTCAGTACTACCACTGTCCTACCACTAATATTACTACCAGTACTACCACCACCATCACTACTACCACCACTACAACTACTAGAGCTTAGTTCTGCTTCTGCTGCCATGCTACTGCTACCACCACTTGCTTCCATGAATAAAAAAAAGGTACTGATGGGACATCAAAAAATACTGATGATTTTTTCTTGGAGTACTGATCGTTTTAATTTTAAAGCTAGGTAGGCATCTCTCAGTAGCGCAAAATGCAAAAAAGCTTCATACAAGTACAAGACATAACTTTATTTAAAACACTCAGTAATCATCTACTAAGTATTTAACTTTATTTTGAACATCTTCATTTTCCACTTGACATGCACTGCCTTTTCTTCATTATTCTACTTTTCACCTTATTTTTTTCTATGAAAATGTTTTTTATCTGAGATAGGGTGGGCAAATCTGTAGGGAATGTAGTTTATTTAAATTACATATATATAATAAATGAAAAGTCTTGATATATCTGTTCCTTCACATCTTATCAGGAGATATTGTTTGCTCAAATGTCTTATGTAAATTATTATTGCCTTTTTTAAAATCAATGTTGTGGGACAGATCTCAGTAAGGGTAAAATGTTTTAAATTTAAATGGCACTTCTAAAGCTTCTTTTGGGAACTTATCACACGAATGAGGCACTTTTACTTTTTTATTAGGTGAATTCAATTTTTTAAGATTTACTTACCATACAATACAACAAACAGATATAAGATATGATGAGTTTCAATTATTGGTTGACTGTTTCTGGTAGTATGTAGGTTCGTTAGCATCTGGTTCGGGTCGACGAAAAAAATCAGTGGATTTTGTGAAAAGTGAGTGGCAGCCCTGGTACATGGAACATACATGTAGTTAAAATCTGATTATTTCCTGACAAGAGGGCGCTTCAGAAGAGCAGGATATGTGTATGTAGAATGTCAATTTTTTTTACAAAATATGGTATCATTTAGAGAAATGTTCCCAGTGTACAATCTTGTGCGATACAATCACAATACTGCAGAAAATGTAGTTTCGATACCTTCATTTTTATCTTTCTACTTCAAGCTCGTGACCTTCCATCAAGTTCAACACTCCAAGTTCTATTATTCTTGCCCCCTCTCACACTACAAAGTAATGGAGCTCTGTGTCCTCCTTAGAAAACTCGTAATAAGTTGAAGTAAAAGTCTCTAGTCTGTGGTAATAGTATAGTCATGTGTTGACCCAGTGAGGATCATGGGGGTCATTAGACCGCTGATTGACTGCTTACAAATATTACAATTTATGCAAGAGACTTACTGAGCTCCTCAGAAGAGACATACAGAAGTTGCAAAACCCCCTGTGACGTCACAAAACTGGTCCCCAGCGGAAGTCGGGTCCCACTATTTTGTTTGTTATGTACACATACGTATCCAAGGGGCTATTCTGAGCTGAGCCCTGAGCTCTCCCATTGTTTGGGGCAAAGAAAGTGCTGGTTGACGGCCTGTCCCAGGCCAATGAGCGTGATACTTGCTTTGTGAAAAAATATTATTTCATTCATTCATAATTATTACTTCATTGTCTTCAGAATAGCTACATCTGCAGTGTAAACATTAAAGCTAGTACTAGTACCACATAAGAATAAGATCACCGACGTTTTATTACTATTACTATGTAACAGTAGGCCTACGTATGAGAATGAGAGTATTGTTACATTCTTTCTTGGAGAACTAATGAAAACTTTGTTTACAACTTTCAAATTTATGCAATTATCTCAATACTACATTTTTGGGCAGTTTTTTTGTATCTCCTTAATTTTTGTTCAATTTGCATAAAATTTGGCACATATCTTACTCAAATAGACACACGTATCATATTTTTAGTTTTATTCAGGGTGACTATATCATGAAAATGAGTGCTGATGCTACTATTTTTTCCAAAAATTTATTGCGCAAGATATCAAAAATATGATATGTATGCGCATTTGCACCACGGTGGACATATTTACAAAGTTTCAACTACACGCATAGAAAACTAAGAAAAGTCTTAAGGTTTTGAAAATTGAAATTTTTACCAAGTGAAATGGCTGTTTCTATGTCAACGATGTAACTCATGGATTTTTTCATTGATTTCCCCTAATTCAAGCATGACAAATTCACTGGTCAAGGTCAACTTACTCTATGTTTGGTCATATCCTGGGGGGCATCAGTGGCCTAGTGGTTAACAGTTCGAACACGAGAAACTCAAGCGGCTCCACTCACTGACACCGGTTGGCTCGGTGGGATCGTTTCCTGCCAGATACAAATTTTCTCGATAACCACAGGTCATTGGCAATGTGTCTTTAGGTAAGACATTTTTGTCCCAACTACCTCACTCCACTCAGGTGTGAATGAGTACTTGGCCGTTAAGACAGCGTTGTATGCATGAAAAAATTGTAATTGCGCCTAACCAGGCTGGCAGTCTTGCCCTATGTGTTCTGCGTTGCTGTTGACCAGGGGAAGATGAAAGGCCTTGTAGTGCACTTAGAGCTAAAGTTCCTTGGGATTAAGCGCTATAAAATTCTGCTATTTTACTTTCAACGAAAATTGCCCCGTAGTTAAGAAGACACATTGCCAAAGATCAGCATCTATCAAAACATAGTAGTAGTAGTAGTACTAGTAGTGAGTAGTGGGTTCCGAGCCCACCATGTCACCAAACTTACCCACCATTAGACTTGACCAGGTAAAGATTTTCAATTTTTCTGAATCCATAGCAAATTTTCATTGTGAGAATTGGCTAGTGGTAGCGTATTCGATAAGAAGGAAACCTCAAATTGTCGCCTTTGCCTTTAGTCTCAGACATGGTTGTCACAGAGCCCTCTTTTGGGATTCATAGTCATAGCCTTCAGTTGTCCCTAACCTGTCCTCTGAATTTTTTCCCATGCTTTCCAAATCACAAATGCCCTCCATCTTTTGGGATTTTCTCTCTTCCCTGCAGCCACCCCATGTGATTAAAGAAGGAAAATGAAGAAATTAGCCCTCACTTTGAACTTAACCCTTTGAACCCTGCTTATCCGGTCCTAAAAATCCACTATCCCTGGGCTCCCCAGCTCCTGGAACAGGATCTG
>JASKDV010000015.1:42162-55430 GCA_032466395.1 Aegires albopunctatus | reverse complement strand
AGGCCACGGTGATGGGGTCATGACCTTTTAATGGCTTGAGACGGGGGGTTTACCTGTCGGACTGGCTACAACTAAATTAGGACCAATTCGCAGCCATGTCCATTAATTTATATCACTTGACTTGCTTCGTGTTCAAAAAATAAAAACGGTTACATATGAAGAAAAAAAAAAACCCTCTTTCAATATAAAGAACCTCTATGGAAATTATTTCTTTATATTCATGCTCTTCTTTATCTCAATTTTTCCAGAGAATTAAAGCTTTTGCCAGATTTGGGATATAAAAACAATAAAACTCACTTTTGCAATCTTCTTGGCAATCTTTCCTTTCTCTCTATCTTTTTTATCTTTACCATCTTTCTTCTTGTCATCTCCACCAGCATTGTCTTCACCTGTTCCACTAGGGGCTGGTAGATAGGTTGATTTTTCAGCATCCCAGTACATGTACCCTCCACTTGTTGAATTATAATAGTACTGCATTGAAAAATAGAAATATTTTGTTAATACTGATAAGGTGGGTGGGGTATATGTTGTGTGGGTAATAAAGTAACGACTACATGCAAGTCAGAAATATTGCAGTTTGAGAAGTACAGCTCCACAGCATGTTATTGCAGTCGTTGAATGGTTGAACTGAAAAATGGAGACCAACAAAAATACAAGTGTAGAGGTAACCAAGACCTATGGATCCCTGAAGTGAAAGCTTTTTGAAGTTGTTTTATGACACCAGCTTCTGTCTTTGTTATAGTGCTGAGGTCTACATGGGCCTACGTATCCCTCACATTTATTTGAGTGGGCAGCAAATTAAATTGGGTGCTTTGATCCCGGGCAGATGTTGATATTTGTCTTTGATAATCTTTGTGACCCTAGACCATCGTGTATGACTAAGATTTTCCCCCTGGCTCTAGGTATAGAATGCTGATTGACTTGTAGTGGTATTTAGCAAAGATCAATATTTGACTTTCCTGGAAATTTATCTTTAGACATCTAGATCTAGACAAAAAATGTTAAATAACTAGAATTTAACAAGAGTGATTTTCAGCAAACTAGAAACAAGAAATAGGCAATTAATATTATTGTGCTTAACTGTGCATTGCTACAAGATACCATCTACTAGAATGAATGTGCAAATTAGATTAACTCTTAACGATTCCCAGCATACAATTTTTTACCACCAATGATCGATGCCACACATCTTTATGCTAAGCCCAATTTATCATATCTATTATTTAAAAACCTTTGAGGTTTATGGAGAAAGTTTTACCTAAATATCAAATTTCTATCAAAATAATTACAAAAATAATAAAGAATCTAGTTTGAGTCATTTCTGTCCGTCATCTTATATTTCTGATTTTCTTTATTTCATTTGATGGAATTTGTAACTAAACTGGCCTTATAAATGTATAAATGTGAACTTATGTTTATTCCATTATTAATGTTTGTAGCTTTATGCAAATTATTCCTTGTTGTTGTGGCATAAAAGCTATAAATATTGTTTGTTTACATGTCTAAATGTAATACAAACAGTTTAAAACTTCATAAAATACAAATTCAGTCATTTGCCTACTTAAAATTTTCAAAATCAGTATGCAACACAAAATTCATCAATAATGAATTATATTTAATACATGAAATAACCCCTTAGAGACAAAGACAAGAATCTTCAGAACGGGCGTCACATTTTTCACCTCTTGGATTAAACTGCGAGCCAGCCACAGGCCAGGAGGTCACACTGACCCTTCACGGTAATGCGTTTATGGCGGTCGTTGACCCAGCGCGGAGCCAAATTTTCGACTGTTTGCTCGTTTTTACCTGAGAATCTGTACGGCTGGTAGGGGTGTAAAAACCTTTCAAACATAACTGAACACGTTAGTTTTTGATTACCATAGGCCTCCTCTACACTCAAACAATTTTATAATAGAAAATATGCCGTACCACTTTTATAATAGAGGTCTAAATTTGGGTCAACTAAAACAAACGTTTTCAAGTTGTGAGCTTAAATAATAAATTTAAAAATTAATTACACCAGAACTGCCCTTTCGAAGATTTAAACTCTTATCCAGACCTGCCTAGTCATGATACTAAGAATAAATGGTGGAAGACACCAAATTTAGTAGTTTTGGGGGAGAAATTAGTAGTCAAACAACAATAGATAAAGGAGTTTACTGGGGTTTAACTGCTACTTTCAAAGCAAGGAGTGGAGTCTGATTTTATGATAAGAAGGTTAGCCAACATATCTGTAATGAGGGATCCTCTAAAGTCGGTTTTGTTCTTTCTTGACTAAACACACGCTCACATTCACAATTTGAGTGAAGGATGGTCAGTATTCCTAACATGAATTGAGCAAGCCTTTGAAACTTCAATACCCCAAGAGAATCTGTAACTTTGCTTAGTGCAAACCACTGCTGAATTGAGGAAAGCTGAAGGAATTCCTGATCAAAGCTTTCAGAGCTATAAATATTAAATTCACACTCCAGTTTGTCCATTGCAGTATCAACATTTTCTCCATCCTTTACAAGGGCCAATACACTAAACTTTCTTGTAAAAAACCTTACTGAGCTGAATGACACACAACTGTTCTTGGATACATCCCCCACCTCAGCATGTTTCAAGATCTCATTTTCTAGAGGGAAATTGGCAATTATATAGTCACATGCCTTCACATAATAGTCCCTGACACACTTATACAATAGCAGTAAGTCATTTCCATCAATGTTTTACTGCCTACACTAATGTAAACACCCTCCTTCTGTAAATGTTTGTCCCTATAGTCTATACACCTAACATCTTTGCCATCACTGAAAGCTGATGGTTTGATAAAGCAAAGCATCAAACTTTTCAAAAAATTTTGAAGCACTGATTTTAATTTACATTTTAAGGGTGTCTTTGTCTGGAGAAGAATATTGGTTTCCTCAAAATAAGAAATGGAAAATTCAAGAAAGCAGCTGAAGGCTTTGTTACGATTAGATCTTAAAGCAGTATCAATTCTCAAGACCCTACTCATCTCACTGTCTTCAGACCTGATAGCTTTTGCAGGCTTTGGATTTTTATCTAGATCTAAGTCTCGACTATTTTGACCATGCTTTCTCTTGTTTCCTTTCACTTCTAAAAACGTGCTTCTCTGATAAGAAGAAAACAAAGACACGTCAATTCGCGCAACTAGGTCAAAGAAATAACACTGAACATTCGTAACCGATTATAACAATGAGTGACTAGATCTGGGGAGTTCGATTATAATTTGGTTCAAATCAAGTTGTAGTTCGCACTTCACATTCTCTGTTAGAAAGGCACAAAGTACAAAGACACATTGATACGATACCGGAAGGAAAACATTGAAGATCGCAAATAGTAAACGGAAACCGATACACCAAGATGATTTTATTATTATCGTTACAATACGCTTAAAGTTCCGGACAATTGCGGTCGGTTTTTTTTGTTGGTTAATTTAATTAACAGGTCAAATCGTAACAGTTACGACTTTATCGTGGCAGTTGGCCGCTCTGTTGCAGTAATAAATCAAAAGATATATACTTTAGTTAAAAATTGCATGTATAAACAAATTTGACAAAAGGAAAAATTCATGGAATCATTGACAGTAAAACTTTAAAGATGTGAAATTGACATATTTGGGATATATATATACTAACTTCAACAAATAAACCAACTCCACAAACCTGTGAACTAGCATCATAGTAGAGCTGTGTTAGTGGATCATAATAATAACCTGATGTTTCATCGAACTGGTAACTTGATGTATCTGGTGGCGCTGTAATGATAAGTAAGATGTTGAAAAATGTATGTTTAAAAGGGGTAAAAATGTTTAATATCAAATTAGAAACTTAAGTAAAGACGGCAATCAGCTAAGATACATGTCAATTTTTACATGTAACAGTTTCACATTAAATTTAGTATATTAAATTATACTTCCATGGAATAGAGCAGCAAAGCTAATTGTAGAGCCTTATTAAAAAAAAAAAAAAAGAAAGAAAGAAAAAAAGAAGAAGAAGAAATTGCTATACTAAAGACATACTAACATTTCCTTAGCACTAAAGGCACTTACGATATACAGGATATTCAACACCATTAACGATTACAACATCACTTGATTTTCCAGTGGCAGTAACTGAGCTTTGAACCTTTAAAATAAAAAAGGTAATGAAAGAAAAATCATGAGCATTGATAATTAGGATTCATTGTTCATAATATAAAGAAATTTCAAATATAAAATCAAGCAGTTTCTTAAAAAGGAATACATACCTGTTTTTGATAATTCTTGACTGCTTGTGCTTGTTGAATAGCTGCTTGAGCTACTGCTGCAGCTGCATTGGTGGAATCTGAAAATATTAGTACAAAATAACAATGTTCAAAATGTTACAAAGCTGTATTTCAATTAAAGCTGTTATTTTTAAAAAATGGCCTAATGAATCAGAACATCAAAAACAAATTGACTTTTTTAACCATGTATGTAGAGGAGGGATCCTATAGAGAAGAGGTTCTATTGCCAGATGCAAGAGCTTTTCTTCTTTAGAATAGGTCTTATTTGAACATAACTTGATTTAGGGTCATACCTGTTTTAAAGTTTTATGAAACAGCTGCATTTTTTCAACAGGTTGGTCTTTTTTACTTACTTTCTCCCTTTGAGCCTGATGTTGATGTTGAACCTGAACTGGATGCTGTTGAGGTCCCCTGATTATAGTACTGAGAGTAGTCATAGTATTGTTGAGTTGCAGCATCATAGTATTGTCCACTACCTTGTTGATAGTAATTGTCGTAATACTGAAGTAAGAAAAAATAAAACAATTGACCCTAATAATTGAAAATGAATTACTATAGACCCCTCTCTTTAAATTAGCCTGATCACTTTAAGCAAGAAAGGAAAAGGAAAATCAAATATATTTCATATTCATGATTGTGCTACTTGCAATACAAATGGTTTTTCTTATGGTAGAGATTGAAAGCAGGCCTTAAAAATGAAAGTATCCATTGTAGGCCACACTATTCAAAGGTGTTAATGATAGAAAGCAATTGAGAACTTTCAAAATACTAATTAGTGTTGACCAAAATTATATTCCGAGGGAAAACAAAGAAAGGCAAAACATCTAAAAAATAAATATTGGCTAGACATGGAATGAAACTCAATCAAAATCAGAAAAAATACCTGTGATGACTGTTGCTGTTGTTGAATGGTGGCCATCCTAGAAAGAATAAAATGATGAGAAATTAGTGATAAAGGAAACCATTTCCCTAGAATGTAAAAAACCCGGAGGTATTATTAAAAGCCTGCAAACTTAATAAGCCCACCAATTCCTTGGAAATTTTACACAAAAATGTAAATATTGACATGGAATTGACCCTTTTCTACTCAAACATTGTATTATAAAATGTTTACTTTTTAACTTGAATGACAAATTTCTATAATTTAGTATTTGAAGTGTGCATAGTTTATGAAAATCTGATTATGAATTTCCATGAAGTACTTTAAACTTTAGATTATTGCAATGGTAGGCATTATAGTCTATTGAAGTACATCATTTATGAATTACATTGAAGGTATTAATACTGTGAGAATATTGACATGTCAAGATCTAGATAAATTAAGGGATATGGTAGAATAGAATACCCAAAGCGAACAATGACTTCATTGTTTGTTTAATTTTAGTGCAGGATTTATACCTTAATTCAGATCTGGAAGCTAGGTTTTGAAACTTGCAAACCAAGACTTCAATACCTTCCAAAATTTGATACTTGATAATACGGACACAACATACTAGATCCATAATAATAATAAATTTTTCTTTTAGCTAAGATAACCAGTTTTAATAATTTAACTTGGAATATTTTCCTATTCAATATACTGTATTATAAATTTCTTCTTGGCCAAAATATCCAGAGAGACATAAATAAATAATAATAATAATTTAAAAAAAAGCAGCAGCAGCATATAATTTGTAATGACAGCAAGTTCAAATGTGGAAGAAATCTTAATGAAAATCTCTACTTACGTTGTGTTATAAGTGTTTTTGGCGTAATTAATAAGCAATTGCTTGCCATCTACCTCCAGTGGATCAGACTTATTAAGAGCTTCTAACATCTGTGTTGAAGCAGCAACAGAATGAAACTCCACAAAACCAAACCCTCTTGATGTGTTGAGGTCATCGCGGATAATTGCTATATTTTTGATTGGAGCAAGTGTTGATGGTAATGCTTGATTTAGAGCTGTTACTAGGCCTTCCTCTGTGGTTAGCGCATCCAAACCTCTAAATATAAGAGCTGTTGATTGATGTCGACAGAGGAACATATCAGGACTTATCCATACATATTCTTACCTCTCTTCTTCCACATTTATATAAGTAATAAAGTCTGGTCTCTCTAATCTGAACACCTATGTTCACTGCAATTTGTTCAAATTACAAAATTTTCCGGATCAGGGAATACTAAGAAATAATAAGAACAAAATCCATTCCCAGAAAATTGTTCGGATTACAGAAGACCGGATTGGAGAGACCAGACTGTATCTGGATCCCAAATTTGTTCTCACAAATATAGAACATAATACACTAGCTTTCTTTTTTATGTTTAGTAGAAAATCTAAACAACTCATTAGTCATCTTCTCTCTATTTAACTATATATTTGTCCCCCTTTCTTTAAAGTTATTTATGTTTTTGAATTTAATAAAGATAATGAAACTTACTATTGCAAGGATTTGTGCCCACCTCATCCTGTCCATCAGGAGTTTTGCCTTTCTCAGACTCTGTGAGTAAAAACAAAAAATGCAGGTCAAGGACAAAATTCATGGCACCAATTATCCATTCCATTGGCAGGAAAAGCCCACTCAGAGAAAATCCAAAAAGTAATATATATTAGAATGACAAGATGAAAGATGTAACTACCTAAATATAATTATGAACTTTAGACTGAACAGTCATTCTAAAATCCTTAACCTTTGCTAAAATAATGGAGAACCATCATTAATTCTAATACCACAGAGCACGTTTGCAATGTCAAGACTCCACATAATCAGAAACTGAAGTATTAGGAGTATCCCAATGTGTTATTATCTAAGGAAACATTGACATCTGACTATGAAGATAGTGATATAAGTACGGAAGGCCTCTTCTTGAGCAAAGAGAAACTAAACTGTTACTTGAAGTTAATTCATTATGTTCTTAAAACTTCATAATTATAAATCATTTACCAAAAAAGAAACAAATAATAATATAAAAATAATAATTAAAATTGACAAGAATGTAGAATGAAGAGCAAAACGGATGATACTGATATTATGTAGAAAGAGCTATGTGTCAAGCATAAACACAATTCTTCACTTGTGGGAGATCTGCGTCATTTTTCACTTACCCTTACGAGGAAGGTTGCAATTATAACAGTAATCTCTGCGCTTGAAATTGTGGGCCATACACTGGAATTGAAACATGGCGCAAACATTTCTTTACCACTTTGTTTTAATTCATAGATTGAAAACAACCCAGGCCCACCATTTTAAGGTGATCTTAGGGTACTATTAAAATGAAGACATTTAGAAGCAAAAAGGTACGTAATCGCCACTATTTACCACCCTTCTACAAATCCAATGGGATTAGAGGACCACTTTGAAAAGGTAAAAGATGGGTTATACAGCAAAAGATTGCTGATCAAAAGCAGAGGTACATTTTAGCCTTTGTAACCTTCATCACTGGTAACAAGCGGTCACAAGCAAGGCTTGTTACAATTTTGAAAAGTTGATAACTTTTGACTTAAGGATGTGGAAAGAGGAATGTCTTAAATATCTTTATTTGTATTATAAAACCATATATAGGAAACTGATTTACAAAATACAAGTCTGCATGACACTTTACAGAAGAGGGGATCATTTAAACTTTTATATGAGATTAACTACTAAGTATAATTTTTTAAGAACCACAAAAAAACAAAAACCCCAACCTAAAACAACCTTACAACAAGTTATGCATTAGTATGGATATCTAACAAAAACAACAATGACGTTCTCTTACCTTAACACAAACCCAATCATTTCTTTGTATGATTGAGTCTCTTGAATTCTGTCTTTCTTTGCTAATACTGTAATCCATGTAAGCTCTGTATTGGTTTTGCAGTAAGAGTGTACCCTGTGAAAAAAAGGAAGGCTTGTTCCAACTGAAGTTCTTACAATTAAAAAAAAAACACCCAAAGTTGAATAACAGCAGATCTATGGCAATGTTTAAGAAACCTCGCCGCGAGGCGTCCTGGGTCAAGTCAAATTTCATAAGAGACAGGGACTGAGTAAAATTCCAAGAAAAAAATATTACAAAAACAATTTAAAAAAAAACCCTATGAATTCAAAGTAAGGAATCCTCCAAAATTCCAGTTCCCCATCATAAATTACACTGTGGAAGCTACATTAATAAAGTTAATTGAAGTTTTGATAATAAAAATGGGACCAAAAATAGATGATGGGGATGGCTGAATGGAATCAGTGGGGGAGGAGAATGGTGGATAAAATATGCTGTGAGATGGACAAATAATTTTTCCTTCAGTATATAAATGTGTTTAAAAAACAAACATAAAACAAAACCTAATCTAGAAATAGGTATAAGAAATAACATTCACACATATGATTAAACCACACTAAATTCAATTTCATCTCAGAGTCGGAGATACTGAAAAAAACAACTAATCCCTACAACCAGCATTAGTCATAACAAGACCGACTAAATGTTTATAAGAAATAAAAAAAATAAAAATAAAAATAAAAAGGACCTATCAGCTAAACAGTTCTCTAGGATATGCTCCCCATCTAATGTTTTCTGGAGAAAATTTATATTTGATGGTTTATTCAACCTGTCTACTTTAGAGATAAATTTAAAGAAAAAAAAGTTTACATGAGATGCCAAATAAGTTTGTCTTGATACATCAGGAAGAAGTGGTGGGCCTCTTGAAATGAGTCCCCCTAAGTGAATTTATTAAACTTCACCTGCATTGAAAACATCCTGGACACCCATTTAAAATACTTCTTTCTTTTCCTTTAGCTACCTTTCCATTGTGTGTGAGTGTTTTTATATTAAAAATGCCTTGAGAATGTCTATCTTATTCAACCTGAGTGTGATCCATCCAACGCTTGGCGTCATCTGCATTATGAAACTCCACAAAAGCAAAGCCCCGCGAGACACCTGTGTAAGCAAGGTGGAAACGAATCTTGTTAAACAAAAGGTTTTATAACGACTAGCGAAATGCACATCAGCGATTTTCAACCAAGGGAAAGAGTGAGAAGTGAGGGCATACCGTCAACAGAAGTGATTCCCCTAGCTTACCATTAATTCAGCTTGGAGCTTGGAACCAGATCTCGATCCTTCCTCTGCAGTTGGTATCAATTAAAACTTACTTCAATAATTAAAGTTTTAAGTACTAACAATTTAGGCCAAACCTGGCCACATTAGAATAAGTTATACATGTCTAAATAAAGCAATACCATTGGGTAGACATTTCATAAAGAATATGACTTTATTCATAAATTATATAAAAACAAAATTATACAGGATGGCTTTTCAAATGAACATGGTATTTTCAATAAAAATTCGATCAAAAATTGAATACATATGCATGAGAACTACAGAAAGTCATTTCAGAGAAGATAATTTTGGTCTTCATTATGTTTGGTTACATCAATCTTCACTATATATAAGTCCATTTTACACCCTTTTCCAAAGTTTTGTTTCTTTCATTCATTTATGTCACTGACATCATGCTTCTAGACAATTTTTTAAAAGATAAAAACTTGGTTACCTGATGATCTTCGAATTAAACGGATATCCTTGACTGGGAGACCTAAAACCATGAGCTCAGAACTGATCTGAAATAAGAATGGAGATTAATCCGATGACAATTTAAATCTTCTATGAAGTATAATGGAGACATTAAAACTAAATAATCAAAGAAACTTTGAATAGGAAATAAACCTAGAATCAATGTCCCTTATTTTACTCCCTTTTAAGGTCAATTGGGTGCTGACTCTCAATCATGACCATCTGTTTTCATTGGGACCATTCAATAAGCCCTCTGAAATCATTCTTCTTTTTAACATTCAAAGCCAGCAGACGAATTGTGTTAATCTAAAAGTGTTAACTGTTTTAAAGCCACAAATCGGTCAGTCACTGATCTCACAGCCTCTACTAGTCACCACCAAAAAATTTAAAGGACGTAAAAGATGACAGAAGTGTTCCAAATTAGCTATAGTTTTTATTTTTATGCATAAGTGAACAAAGAGAAGGTAAAGAATGTTGTTATAATTCACATTTGACCAATGAAAATAACGAATCCCATTAACAGAAGATGACTAAAAATGTAGGTGGCTTTTCTAGCTTGAGTGGCTACAGAAAATGCGGTGGGCATAAAACGAGTGATTTGCATTGCTCTTTATTTAATAAAGAATCCTCACAACATGAGCTTTTAAGAACAAGAGTTTTTTTTGCATCGTTCATGACTATTTAGCAGTCACAGAGCTGCCAACCTAAGATTTGCAGAACTTGTATCCATAGAGTAAAAAGGCTTAATATGAGAAAAAGGCTTAATGATTATTATATGCGGTGTGCACTCTGTAGAATATTGTATAAACATATAAATCACAAATGAACACGTAAACTGAACGGTGTTAAAAGGAACAGTCTAGGTCTAAAATTTTGGAAATGGCTCTTCCTTCAGCGGAATTATGGAAATAAAATCATTCTTCATTAGTCAACAAATGACTTTATTAAAAAAAAACACACTCCGTCTTGCAAACAATCGGGATGATTTTTACCTTCAGCGAAAGTTTCATGACCGAGACTTCTCTGGTCTAGCCCCGTAGGAGTGACACAGACAGACAGATTCACACTCTATTTTATAATATGTATAGATAGATTCTTAAGTACCAAAATGAAAATGTCAGAATTTATCAAACCATATTTCCTTACTTGAGTTATCATAAATTTGTTCATAAAAGAATATTTATAAATTTTAGATGTTACAGCGACCTACCCCTACTGAAAATGACTGCATAACTTACTATCTTAAAAAATATCTAAAAAATTTAATAAGCTAATTAATAAATGAAATTCACACCTACCATTTTTGAGTCAACGTCTAAACTAAGACCTCTCAATATTATGGTCCTCGATGGCTGCGCACTAACCCATTTGTCTCCATCTGATCTTGATTCACGAGATTCTGAATCTCTACCTCTATGGCGATCAGAGGTTCCTCTATCATCATCATAGTCATACTTCGAACAAGAAAAATAAATATAAAAGCGGAAATCAGGGCATCATTAACCATATTTTTAAACACTAACAGGCAAAAAACCATGCAACAACAAAAAATATGATATGAATAGAAAAGTAATTAATCACAAAAACTCTAAATAAATCAACAAAAAAATCCAAATAAGGTTGGTCAACAAATGGGGGACTTAGCCATCATCCTTGTGATTGTATTATCCTAGCTTTTCTTTTACCATTTACCTCATATTTATGTTAATTTTTCTCATGGAAAATTTATCTCTATAGTTTAAGATGGAAAAAGATTTTAAATCAACTTCAATAATTGCCACAGTGGATAGAGAAGTCAGAAATTTAGCGAATAACTAAACCATATATGTATTTCGATGAGTTCTAATTTTTCAAAAACAAACTTCCCCAAAAGCAATACTCACAGCTTGATCTCTGTCATCTGATCTGCTTGAACGTAGAGGACTTCTATCTCTATTGCTGGATCTATCTCTTCCATGACGACTTCTGCCACTTTCTTGATCAGAGCCCCAGTCTCTTCTTTCTCGATCATGATCTCGTCTCTTGTCTCTCTCACTTTAATTTGTGAAACATTAAAAAATAACACATCAAATTATGAATGATAAAAGCAAATTTCATTATAATCTTCTTAATCTTAAGCCTATAGTTTGATGAAAAGGTAAAATAGATACAATTAAAATCTTAATTTTTTATTTTCAAACAATATCATGGTCAAGATTCTTGAAGAAGTTCACACAGTACATCGACAGTAATAAAAGGAAGTTTGACTTTTGTGCCCCAATCAAAAGATATTAAAGTCTTTTTTTCCACTCGAACCTACATCTGAATATGGTCTGTACTAAATAAATGGCATAATTAGGTAGGCCCTATACTGTTCAGTAGGATAAAATCGAGTGAAACAGATACAGTATTGAAGAGGTAGGTGTAGAGACCAGCCTAAGGCAAGGATCGGATAAAAAGCTAGGCCTATAGATCAAGTCAAATCCTGGGCAGTGCAGCCTTTTCATTGAAATCCAATTTTTCTAATTTCTACATGCTGTGGTAGGCAGGATGTAAGTGCCAGGTCCCATGAGCCTTTGCGTTTGAGCATTATAAATGTAAATAATTGTAAAAGAACTCTTGGTGGCTAAAAATTAATAAAAGGCATTCTGGCCGCTACCCTGCCAAAAATTTCTGTTTTTGAGATTGTCTAATAAGGAAAAATATGCCCCATACAACATCCCTACCTCAATGTTCTGACAAAAGGTAGAATGGAGACTAAGATCGGAGGGGACATATTGTGCTCCAACACAGTATATTTGTGCCTGACATCATCATCACCATCACAAATACGATGCCATGTTTATATTAAATATATATATAATGTATTGTTTCATCCTTATGTCAAACCAAGAACTGCCAAAGCAAGAATGACCTTCAACCAGATGTCAAAAGTTTGTAAAGACTGCAAGGTCTCACTACTGACAAAGATACCCCTTTTTAATTCACATGTTAAGTCAGTTCTTCTTAACGGCTGTGAAACATGGCAGATCACTAAAATGGTATTGAAAAAAGCCCAAACCTTCATCATCAAGTGCATGGGAAGTATCTTGAAAATCAAATGGCAAGATAAAGTCAGAAGTGAGGACCTTCTGAAAAGAACAGGACAGAAAAAGATAGAAGAAATTGGACTCCGAAGGTGGCGATGGATGGGACACACGCTGAGGAAGCAAAGTAACATCACCGGACAATCTTTAAAATGGAATCCACAGGGAGAGAAGGCAGAGGTAGGCCACGAGAGACATGGAAAAGATGTATTGACAGGGTAATCAAAGAGATGGGACTCACGTGTAACAAGCTTGAAAAGATAGTCCAAGATAGAGAAGATGGAATTCGCTTACAAGTGTGTGGCCTATATACTCAAGGGGTGAAAGGCGATAATCAAGACCCGAATAGGCAAAGCACGAGGAGCATTCGTCCAACTCAGAAATGTGTGGAAATCAGGAATCATTGGAAAA
>JASKDV010000014.1:0-14024 GCA_032466395.1 Aegires albopunctatus | reverse complement strand
AAACTCTCTTTAATAACATTCATTTTCCAATAAATGTTATAAAAGGTGGTAGACCTCTAAGTCCTATTAACCTTACTCCTACTAATGTTTCCATTTTTGATAAACAAAAAGCCATTAAAATAGCAAATCTAAAAGCATAGATAGAAAAATATGTTCACAGACCGCCACAAACTACACCAAGACAGCCTCATCCTGTATGAACAATTGATGAACTTCCTAATATTGCTCGTAACGAAGTTTGATTTAATCCAATAATAGACCCTACCAGAGCTCTAAGACCCCCAAAAAGTAAAACCAAATCATTTATGAAAGGGTTTCCGCTTGTGGACACTACATTTATTAAAAATGCAAAAGGGGCTACTTTTTGTCACACCAATAAGATAAATAAAGGTAGTCAGTCTAACCCAGCTCTAACCCTAGGTACCCAAAAATGTATAGGGAATACTCCCAACTTTATAAAGATGCTAGTTATAAAAATACCTTGGGCCAGTCAATTCCCCTCTGCATTATTTATGTATAACATTACACCCCCAAGTATCAGAATACCTCTTCTGAGCGCTTGAACACAAAAGTATTTAATTGTACATTCCTTCCTCAAGGTTCTCCTTGTTCCTAGTAACAAAGGAATTATTCTCAGAAACCCTAGCTCGATACCACCTCAACACACGATCCAATTGGAAGAAGATAGCCTAACTAAAGGCCCTAATAACATTATTAAAAAAAACAATACATTGCCAGATGACATATGGTAAGGGATATATTATATCCATATTTATCAACATCAATGATACCCGTTCTATCCGGCGCCTACCTATTCTTGATTAAAAAATGATGACCAAAATCTTGAATTTCAGTCTATTATATGAAACAACCATTTCACTTAGTAGAATATAGCCCGTGACCCCTTCTAAATTCTTTTGGGGTTTTATGTATACCAGTAGGTTTAGTTTATTACATTCGGAATGGAGGTCTGGTCCTCTTAACATTAGGTCTTACAGTAGTTAGCCTAATTTCTTATTTGTGATGACGAGATGTTGTCCGAGAATCAACTTTCCAAGGTCACCACACATCTTACGTGGTAACTGGCCTAAAAGCCGGATTTATCTTATTTATTGTATCTGAAGTTTGCTTTTTCTTTTCTTTCTTTTGAGCTTACTTTCATAGTAGATTAGCCCCAACTGTAGAGATTGGGTCAGTTTGACCACCTGTCGGAATTGAAACATTGTCCGCTTTCCAGGTTCCATTATTAAATACATCTGTGCTACTCTTATCAGGAGTGAGAGTTACATGAACTCACCACAGATTAGAAAAAAATAGCCACAGTAGCGCTCAACAGGGTTTATTTATCACCTTATGTCTTGGGTTTTATTTCTTATGATTACAATATGGTGAATACAGGGAAACCTCTTTTTCTATCGCGGATAGTGTATATGGGTCCACCTTTTTTATTGCAACAGGGTTCCATGGTCTACACGTAATAGTAGGAGCCACTTTCCTAACTGTTTGTTTTGTTCGAATGGTAATATTCCATTTTAATAGAAACCACCACCTCGGGTTCCTGGCAGCGGCCTGATATTGACATTTTGTAGATGTTGTTTGATTATTCTTGTATGTAAGAATCTACTGATGAGGTTCAAATTTCTAGAATAGCTTAATGTAAAGCGCTGATTTTGTAAGTCAGAGATATGTTTATTTTTCTAGATTAAAAGTTAACAAAAATTGTTGATTTAAAAATAAGTAAGAGAGGAAACGCATGAAAGAATAAGGCTGTTTTAGTGTATCTCTTTAGATTAACACTACCTAAAAGAAAACCTGAAGGGGCTCCGTGATTAATTTGGGAGTATAAATACATATTGTACCTAGCCCTAAAAAAAATCATTAGCCCTATAATAATGACCAATCAAATGTTTTCTCGAAAAAGAGAAGGGATAATAGCCATTTCCCCTATTAAATTTAAAGTTGGTGGACAAGCCATATTTACGCAACAGAAAATGAATCATAATAACCTAATAATAGGATACAATTTAATTATACCTTTTATGTAAGGAATGTGTCGAGTATGACTTTTTTTATAAGTATAATAAGCTAAACAAAATATTCCGGAAGAGCAGAACCCATGAGCTAATATAGTGATGACGGAGCTTATAAGCCCTCAGGAGTTATTTAACAAAACCCCAGCCGCTACAATTCTCATATGTCCTACAGAGGAATATGCCACCAGAGCTTTTACATCAGCTTGACGTAGACATATCAATGTTGCTAAAAAACCACCCCACATACTTAAGGAAATAATGAAAATAGTATAATTATTAATTCTTATATTTAAGGAACAACTTATAAGGATTAGCCCATAACCACCAAGCTTTAATAGAATACCTGCTAAGATTATTGAACCTGCCAAAGGTGCTTCTACATGGGCTTTTGGTAGTCAAAGATGGACGCCATAAATAGGTAATTTGACCAAAAATGCCCCAAAAATACATATAGTACACACAAGGCTAAGTTGGGTCCTATTGGCTAATCTTAATAAATATACATCCAGTCTCCTTACCGAATGACCAACCCATAAGATAACAATTAACAACGGTAAAGAGGCCCCTACAGTATACACCATTATATAAGTCCCCGCTTGCAACCGTTCAGGTTGATATCCCCACGTAATAATAAGAGCTAGTGTTGGCAATAAAGAAGCCTCAAAAAACATGTAAAATCTTAACATATTACTAGACCTAAAAGCGAGTACCAAAAAAAGGGATAATAAATTAAGGCATAGATAATAACTATATCTTTTTTCCTCCGGGGTAGAAATCAAAGATAAAAAAATTAACAATACTGATAAAAAAATTAACAATACTGATACCCTGTTTAATTGAAAACTTATAGACATTAATATATTGAAGTTAAGATTTATTATGCTTAAGCATTTTATAATAAGAAATGTGTAGATAATAATTAAAGTACCTCAACCGGTGCTAATTATACTTAACATAATTAAGAATCCTAATTCTAATAGCATATAAAGATGGAGAATTTATCCCCAAACTCAAGTTAGCAGCCCAAGTTTAAATCTTTAGTTCTTTTTCGTTCTTGGGTTTTGAAAACCCTCCTTTGAGGACGCGTCCTCACGGAAAATAATGTTTGTATTAATACTTTTATTCTCTGCTTTTCTCGCGAGAACTTTATTAATAGTTTATATCTTGGTGAGATTTAATACTAATGAGGATAGCACCCAAAAGTTAACACCTTTTGAGTGTGGGTTTGATCCTTTAAGTAAAATACGATCGCCTTTCTCTACACGATTCTTCTTATTAGTAGTAGTGTTTCTGGTTTTTGATGTAGAGATTGCTCTTCTTTTCCCTGTTCTAAGCACATACTGCTCTACCCTAAATATGATAACAACGAGAGCTTTAGCGCTATTTTTATTACTACTTTTACTTGGTATATTCCACGAGTGAAATGAGGGAGCTTTAGATTGATTTTCTACTTAATTTTAATGGTAAGCTAATATAAGCTATTGGGCTCATAACCCAACTATGGAACTTCCCTATTAAACTAACTTTGTATTGATTAAAAATTAGCTTAAACTAAACTAATAATGGGAATTTTTGTGAACCCAGCTAGAAATATTAGACCATACTAGAAATAGTAATCTAATTTTGTTTATATCCGAGACTAATAAAGTGCCAGCAGTCGCGGTCATACTTTGTTGGAATGTTAATTATATACTACAGCTTTCTATCAACAAAAGGCTATTAAACAAGTGAAATTGTTATTAGCTGGTACCCATACTATTAATGAACAAGCTCTGAAGATAAACTAGGATTAGATACCCTATTATATAGAGTGTGAATATAGCTTAAGTACTAAGACTAAAAAGTTAAAACTTAAATTACATGGCGGCAGCCCAAAATTTCAGGGGAACTTGCCGGATAAATGATAACCCACAAAATACTCTGCTTTTATTTATAGCTTGTATATCGCCGTCGTCAGTATTTGTTTAAAACAAATTCTAAATGTATTTACAAAAAGACAGGTTAAGATGCAGCCAATATAAAAGCCCAGGTGAGTTACAATAATTATAATTTTTGGAATTGTTTTTAAACTGACAATGAAAATGGACTTGAAAGTAAACAAAACTAAGAATCTTTTGTTGAATATTCTACCCTGTGTACAAATCGCCCGTCACTTTCGTTGAAAAAGGAAATAAGTCGTAACACAGTAGATGTACCGGAAGGTGTATCTGTCTTTATGGTGAATATATCACGATACCTTTTCAAGGTATAGTTAAGTTGTTGCTTTAAAGATACTCCGAAAGCGAATTTTGCGCTGAGTTTCGGCCTCAGACTAGAGAGATATCTCTCGGATAAATGATATCAGATCTTTTTTCTTCGTTAGACTGTATAAGAACCAAATTTTCTACACTTGTTTGGATTACACCTATTTTAATAGCTGCTAGATTCACGGTGTCAAACTCTTGAGGACAGACTTACATTAAATCATTAAGATTAATAATTTCTACAAACAGGGTTACTAGCCAAAAAGGCCTTTTAGGCTTCCCATTAATGTTATTCTCACTAATGACATTTTTATTGTCAATAAATTTTTTAGGATTAGTCCCTTTTATATACGGACCTACAAGAAATATTTGAGTTAGAGCTGGGTTGGCTCTTATGTTTTGAACGACTTTAATTATTTCAGGGTGAATAAAATACCCTATTGAATCAATGGCACATTTAGTTCCTAACGGAGCCCCAGCTGCCCTAGCCCCATTTCTCGTTTTAATTGAGACTAGTAGATTACTAATTCGGCCCCTCACTTTATCTATCCGGATTATTGCCAATATTAGAACTGGGCACATCATTATGGGATTAGTGGCTTGTGCTTTAACAAGTTTAATCACTACATTTACATTAAGAGGACCAGTGATACTTTTTTGTCACGTTGTTTATAATTTATTTGAGGTATTTGTCTGTACTGTCCAGGCTTATGTCTTCTCACTTTTAGTCAAACTATATGGAGAAGAACACCCATAATATATAAGAAGAAGCAAACGCATTTGATTGTTACTCAGACCTAAGCATACATATTATGCCTTCTTAAATGCCACAGCTAAGTCCAATATTAAGTGTTTTAATTTTCATGGTAAGGGTTTCCTCTTTTTTATTCCTCTTTTGTGGGTTAGCTAAAAAAGCACCACTAATTTCTAAAAAAATTTAAGTTTGAAATGGCAGACGTAATGCATAAACTTTAAGCGTTTACAATGGACATTTCCTTTCTTTTCTTTGGTGTAATGCACGAGAGTCTTTGATGCTCTAGGAGAGATATTTCTCAATTATTGTACATTTCTGTTAATTGTGTCAGTACCCATACAACTTTAGATTTGCACCCTACTATTTTATTAAACTATAACACATGATAAGTAATACTATATCGCTAGCTCCACAAGCTAAAATTTTTAATTAAACTAACCTATCATTTAGCCTAAAATTTCTAGCCCTTTTGCTTGGAAGGCAAATATACATAATACTTGCTAAATATTATAAATTAAAGAAATCTTCTAAATTAATTGTTTCAACAACAATAGGTATAAAAGAATGATTAGCCCCACAAATTTCGGAACATTGCCCGTAGTAAACCCCTGGCTTCTCTACATGTATTCCTATTGTATTCAACCGCCCAGGGACCGCATCTATTTTCACTCCTATTGCAGGAAGCGTTCAAGCATGTAAGACATCAGCTGATGTTGTAATAACAGTAGTGTCTACTCCAAAAGGAATTACAGCGCGATTATCAACTTCTAATAAACGATAATCTCCAATATTTAAGTCAGATTCAGGAATCATGTATGAATCAAATCTGCCATCAGTTGAAAAGGGAACTTCGTAACTTCAATACCACTGGTGACCAGTTGCTTTTAAAATCACTCCTGTGTTACTTTGCTCGTCTAATAAATATAATAAACGTAAAGATGGTAAAGCTAACCAAACTAATAAAAGTGCTGGTACAATTGTTCAAACGGTTTCTAAACGTTGAGCTTCAAGTATTACACGAGAAGTTAAACTGTTAAAAACCAATTTAAACCCTAGGATAGCCACAAACACGAAAATCCCCAATAGTAAAACTATTGCATGATCATGAAACAAAAATATCTCCCTTTGTATAGGAGAAGCTGCATCTATTAAGTTTAATTGACCTCAAAAACTCATCCAACAAAAGAAAGATTCTATAACTACAGCTTCAATGTAGCGCTTTATATTAAGCTATTTGTTGAACAACTACAAGAGAATGTATCTGGTACTTGACAAGCACCTATTTTAATAAACTAAGCTGTTAAATAATTTTTTTTCAGAAATATGGTAGACTTACTAAAACCACGAAGGAAACGAAGTAAACAATACTCACGGGAATAGCTAGAGTAGCATACGGTTCTTCAATAGGACAAGCCCCAAGTCATGTTAGGAGAACAAATGAAACAACCAGCACTCAATATACAATTTGATAAGGAGGGGTGAAAGCCCTAGGAACTAATTTACCGTAAAGAGATGTTAAAGGTAAAAAGTAAAGAATAGCAATAGATATTGCTAGAGCGATAACACCCCCTAATTTTCTAGGAATACACCGAAGAATCGCGTATGCAAATAAAAAATATCATTCTGGTTGAATATGTACAGGAGTTACTATAGGACTAGCAGGGTTAAAATTCTCAGGGTCCCCAAGAAGTGTAGGGTAAAAAAACGCTAGTGCTACTAACATACAAAACACCACTAAGAATCCAACAATATCTTTTCATGTAAAGTAAGGATGAAAAGGGATTTTACTAACGTGATTTAGATCCCCTAATGGATTAGTAGATCCTTTCTCATGGAGAAATAAAATATGGAGACCTCTTAGGCCACCAATCAGGAAGGGTAAAATAAAATGTAAAGAAAAGAACCGATTTAAAGTAGATTGGCCAACTGAGAAACCACCTCATACTCACTCAACGACTATAGTTCCAATATAAGGAACGGCTGAAACTAAATTAGTAATTACTGTAGCACCCCAAAAAGACATTTGACCTCAAGGTAGTACATATCCAAGAAAAGCAGTACCCATTCTTACTAATATAATAGTAACCCCTACTATTCACGTGTGAGGTTGGGAAGAATACCTTTGATAGTACAGACCCCGTCCAATATGTATAAAAAGAAACACGAAAAATAAAGAGGCACCATTAGCATGAATATTTCGAAAAAGTCAGCCCCCTGGCACATCTCGCATAATATGAATCACAGAAGAAAATGTGTTAACTATATCAGCAGTATAGTGCATAGACAAGAATAGTCCTGTTAAAATCTGCACACCTAGTAACACTCCTAAAATTGAGCCACCATTCCACCAAATTGAAAATCTTATTGGTCTGGGAAGACTAGTTAACCCTTCAGCTGGGTTAGATTGACGTAATTTATACATGTTAGTACTTAAGTAAACTTAGTGAAATCAAGTAATCGTTTCCTCGTATTCGTAAAATAGAAACTAAAAGGGAAAGTCCTAAAGCAGCCTCACAGGCTGCAAAAGCCAAGACGATTAAAAATATATGAAATCTCCTATTAAGAACCATTAGAGACGATAATAAAAATACTAAGATTCTAAGTATTAGAAATTCTAAACTAATTAGCAGAATCAAAATGTGTATATTTATCTTTGAGAAAGTAAATAGTGAAGTAATTACCCCTAAAATTGAAAGACCAGATAACATACAAAACTAGAGTGATTCATTTCCGGCTTTGAAGGCCAATGGTTTAAATTAACCTATAGTTCTAAGGGACAATGTCATAAATAAATTTACAATTTATCGCTTAAGTTTCAGCCACCAAAATTAGACTCTACAGAAAATTAAGAATAATGAACAAAGAGAAAAAGGTAAGAAGGACTTTCAACACAACATTATTAATAAGTCGTATCGAAACCGAGGATAAGCCCCGCGGACTAATAAAAATAGCACAGCTACAATTAGAATTTGCAAAGTAAACATATATAGTTTTGATGACAAAAACCAGACTCTAGAAGCCATCGATATACATAAAATAGTAGCGTACTCTGCAAGAAAAAGGAGGGTAAAGAGCCCACCCCCAAACTCAATATTGAACCCGGAGACGAGCTCTGATTCTCCCTCTGCGAAATCAAATGGAGCACGGTTAGTTTCCGCAATAGTTCTGGTAAACCAAACTAATCCTATAGGGACTAATAAAAATAGAACTGGGAATCCTTTAGTTATAACTTCATCCCAAGAGTAAGAAACTAATAAAAAAGAACTATAAAGAAGTAGTAAAAGTATACTCACCTCATAAGAAATAGTTTGGGCTGCCGCCCGTAAAGCTCCTAGAAACGCATATTTGGAGTTGGAAGCCCATCCAGCTAACATAGTGCCATACACATTTAGAGATGTAACACAAAAGAATAAAAGAAGTCCTCAACAAACAAATTTATAAGAAAATTCACTTGGATAAAGGTGTCACAAGATTAAACCTAGGATTAGTCTCAACCACGGTGCGAAAAAGAATATATATTGATTACTACCATGAGGTGAAACCTTTTCTTTCACGAAAAGTTTGACAGCATCAGCTAAAGGCTGGATAATCCCCCAGATTCTTACTTTATTAGGACCTTTCCGTAGTTGTACGTAGCCTAATACTTTTCGTTCTAATAGAGTGTAAAAAGCTACAGCAATTAAGACACATAAACACGTTAGAATACTAGATACTATTATTATCATAATATATTAAAACACAAAATTAATGTTAGTAAAAGAAAGAAACATCTTATTATAAGACGTGAAGTAGGTCATAGACCTTTTTGAGTCAATAGACCCCCTATAAGCAAAAAATTGTCCTTTGTGGAGAAAAAGGGCTCAACTCATCCACTGTCTAACATTTTTAGTTTATCTATTATTATACTTAATGGTTTTGTCGACCCATACACCAGCGGAGTTAAGAAAAACAACGTAGAGAGTCCGAACCTGTTTTTAGGGAACGCAGTACTAATAACGCCTCACAGAAACCCTACTAAAGTGACTCAATTAATTACAGAGGCCTCTAGTTGTGGCAAAATACTTACGTCGAAATTTGAGATTTCTAAACTAGTTAAAAACTTACCACCCCCGATTGCTCCACAAGCAAGAATGGCCACAGGGAGAGACGTAAAAATATTTGAACACCTATTAACTAAGGGAGATCCTGGTTTTGATCAGGAAACTCTTTTTAGTACCCGGGACACATACTTTGCCGTCATTATCGTGGCAATTACTATAACTAAGACCCTTAGTAAGTTAATTGGTCTACTAAACATTTTTTCTAAAATTAAATGTTTTGAATAAAAAGCACTTATAAATGGAGCTCCAATTAAACATAAGCTACTAATATTGAATATTACACAAGTTAAAGGTATTGTTATACCTACACCCCCCATCAAACGAATATCTTGAACCCCAAAGGTGGCTATTAAAATATGTCCGGCGGCCAAAAACAACAATGCCTTAAATAAAGCATGAGTATATAAATGGAACAGTCTTAGCCCTTGAAAATTTATTCCTAACCTAAATACTATCACCCCTAGTTGCCTTAAAGTAGATAACGCAATAATCTTCTTAATATCATTTTCATAGGTAGCCGCTCATCCACCCAACAAGCAAGTTGTAGATCCACACAGTAGTAGTAAAGTGCAAATTCTACCATCTAATGGAAGGTTGTAACTTAAACGAATAATTAAGAAAATCCCAGCTGTTACTAGAGTTGAAGAATGTACTAGTGCACTCACTGGGGTAGGAGCCGCTATCGCAGCGGGTAACCATGATCTAAAAGGAAACTGAGCGCTTTTTGTTAGTGCAGCTACACATAATATTCCCACAACCCCGGAATAGTAAAATATATTTGTTCTCATAGAGAATAGGGAAAATTGTCCTATTGTTAAAAAGAAAAACATGCTTAAAACAATAATTACATCTCCTACACGATTAATTATTAAAGTTTGAAATCCGGCCTTCTGAGACTCTTTTCTCTCATAATAAATAATTAGAGCAAAAGATGTAATTCCCAGTCCATCTCATCCTAGTAAAAGAAAAAAGATAGATCCCGAGAAAATTAGTAGATTTATCGAAATGACAAATGATAGTAATACCCAAATGAACCGTGTAGAGAATGGATCACCTTCCATATACTTATGAGAAAATATAAATACACACCCCGCAATTAAAGAGACTACCACCCTGAACCTTACACTGACTTTATCAAAAATTAGCGCTACAGTAAAAGTACTCCTTGAGAGATCAAATAATCTTAACTCAAGAATAGTAGTCTTTTGGACTTTTATGAATACATACGAATTAATTAGTATAAAAAGTGAGAATCTAAGTAGTAATATAGAAAACTTTAGGGTTTTTATACTAATTTTCATTATTCACAATAAAAGTCCTCGCACCAGAAATCCGTACTACCACTAGGAGTATAAGTAACAGTAAAACAGCCAAAAATAAAAAAATTGAGGTATTAGCCCTGTTTATTAATCTTTCGCCAGTTCATCACGTCCTACACCCTAAAAAGCCAGGTAGAAGTACTGACTTCCTTTTTAAACTAAGGGCCAATCTTAAAACTAATCTGAATATTACCCCATTTACTCTCAGTCTAAAAGAATGATTCCTTCTCACTAAACTAATATAAATGAATATTACTAAAAGGCCCCCTACATATACTAAAAATAAAATATAACTGAACCAAAACCTTAGGTGTAGCCTAATGATCCCGGATAAAATTAGTCTGACAATAACTATTATGGCTGCCATCCTAATTGGGTTTTTAAATAAAGAAAAACAACCAATAGAGAAACAACCTAACCAAAATACTAAACTCACTTCAAAAATTGGCTAAGCCAACCCTCTAACTCCCAAAGTTAGTATTCTACAAACTCTTTTTGAGGTTCCAAAAATAATTTTACTTTCTGAATGCAAATCAGGTCTTCTTCTTAAAGTATAGAACCAACTAATAATTTAATATTATAGGATGATTCTAAATCATATGCATTACGTCTGCCAAGTCAAAACAAAATAAAGATTGGTCCTTTCGTACTAAACCTTTAAAAAAGAAGATAGAATCTGACCTGGCTTGCGCCGGTCTGAACTCAGATCATGTAGGAGTGAAAGTTCGAACAGAACCTATACAAGAAACGGCTAGCCCCTTGGTTTCCTAGTCCAACATCGAGGTCACAAACTCTTTTATAGAATAATGCTGTTATCCCTAAGGTAGTTTACTCATATATAAAATTTTCGGTTTATATTAATCGGGAAGTTTTCTGGTCCCTAATTGCCCCAATTAAAAATGCAGAATAATGAAATCTATTATTAAAAACTCTAAGGGTCTTCTCGTCCCTCTTCAAATATAGGCTTTTTCACCTACATAGTAACTTAGACTAATTAAATTTAAGACAGCTGATCCCCGTAACTCCATTCATACCTGACTCCATTTAAAAGTCAATTGATTGCGCTACCTTAGCACGGTCAGGGTACCGCGGCCATTTATTATACACTGGGCAGGTAAGACCTTAAATCTTTTCTTAAGGCTATGTTTTTGTTAAACAGTCGAAGATCGTTTTTGCCGAGTTCCTTAATTTTAATTAAATTTAAACTCTGTTATATTTATTACACTACTCATTTATACATTATAAATTTGTTTACTAATTTAATAAACTGTCTTGTACATCTTAGATTCATTAAAATTTATTTTTATTTTTAAGTATTTGTAAGGATTAATTTCAATGAATAAATTTTTTATAATTCTATACATATAAAATCTTATCATTTTATATCTCACTTTAAGCACTCAATGCCTTTCCAAGACTTCCAGATATCTAAGGAATTGAAAGTTTTTCGCCCCTAAAAATTAATCTTTTTGTCATAATTCTACATAACTTAAAATATTTCTAAAAAAAGTTAATAATTAGTTCTTCCTTTTTCGGGAATTAAAATTCATAATTATTTTGTATAACCATTATGCAAAAGGTAAAAGATTTATTAACCTGTAAATTTATTATTTCCATCGCTGTAAACATAAAACAAGTTAAAAACATATTAACAATATTAGAACACCAAATGATTGGATCTTTTCAACGTAACTGAAACGTAAATTACTTTGTTCTTATTAGAAAACAGTTACCGAGCACTCACCGTTTCTATGGAAATCAAGAGGGAGAATTTCCTCTCATTCACGAGAAATTGACGGTGCTTTAGTAAACATTACCCCCCGTTGGCTAATTAATGCTTCTCACAATATGAAAATAAACATTAAAACCGCAAAGATAGAGAATAGGGATCCAAATGAGGACACCTGATTTCACTTGAAGTAAGCATCCGGGTAATCTGAATAACGACGTGGTATTCCTGCTAGTCCTAGAAAATGTTGTGGGAAAAAAGTAAGATTTACCGCACAGAACATAACTAAAAAGTGAGCTTTTGCCCAACGTTCGTGAAGAGTAAGACCAGTTATCATTGGGAACCAGTAGACAAACCCAGCAAAAATAGCAAATACAGCCCCTATTGATAATACATAGTGAAAGTGAGCTACCACATAGTAAGTATCGTGTAAAACAATATCTAAAGATGAGTTAGATAAAACAATACCTGTTAAACCACCTAAAGTAAATAAAAAAATGAATCCTAGAACCCAGTATATCGCAGCTCTATAAGGACCACGAGCACCATATAGTGTTATTATTCACCTGAAAACTTTAATTCCAGTAGGAACCGCAATTACCATAGTAGCTGCTGTAAAATAAGCACGAGTATCTACATCCATCCCGACCGTAAACATATGATGAGCTCACACAATAAATCCTAAAATTCCAATTGAAATCATAGCATAAATTATACCTAGTGTTCCAAAAGCCGGCTTTAAAGTGAAATTTCTTAAAATATGAGAAATTATACCGAACCCTGGTAAAATAAGAATATATACCTCAGGATGACCAAAAAACCAGAATAAGTGTTGATATAAGATAGGGTCACCTCCCCCTGCTGGGTCGAAGAAACTAGTATTAAAGTTTCGATCAGTTAATAACATTGTAATAGCCCCAGCTAGAACGGGTAACGAAAGAAGAAGTAAAAACGCTGTTACTAAAACAGATCAGACAAAAAGACTTAGTCGTTCAAATGTTATTCCTGATGACCGTATGTTAAAAATAGTAGTAATAAAATTAATAGCACCCAGCAAAGAAGAGGCCCCTGCTAAATGAAGCGAAAAAATTGCAAGGTCAACGGAAGAGCCTCCATGACCAACTGGTCCCGATAAAGGGGGGTACACTGTTCACCCAGTTCCAGCTCCTCCTTCCATAAGAGTTGAACACAACAATAGAATAAAAGAAGGTGGTAAAAGTCAAAACCTCATATTGTTTATCCGAGGGAAGCTTATATCCGGAGCCCCAATTAATAATGGTACCATTCAGTTTCCAAAACCCCCAATTATTAAAGGTATAACTATAAAGAAAATTATTACAAACGCATGAGCCGTAACAATCACGTTATAAAAGTGATCGTCCCCTAGGAAGGCACCAGCTGTTCCTAGTTCAAAACGAATCAGGAGTCTTAATCCTGTTCCTAGTAATCCACACCATATACCAAAAATGATATATAGAGTTCCAATATCTTTATGATTAGTTGAGAATAATCATCGCATTATCTCGGAGGAAACTCCTATAAAAAGATTAAAAATCTTTCACCTATATTCGGTCACCGAAACTAAAACATGCAATAGATTCCTATTCCAAACCCTGGTAAAATAACCAAACTAGTTTCTAAATAGTACTTGCTTTCTCCCAAATTTTTGTTCTTTAAATAGAACGAATAAAAGAATTTTAAATAGAAAAAAAGCCTAATAAACGCGCCGACGATTGGCAGAAATAAAGCTAGAATCAGTCCTGAACTTAAAACTCTCTTTAATAACATTCATTTTCCAATAAATGTTATAAAAGGTGGTAGACCTCTAAGTCCTATTAACCTTACT
>JASKDV010000013.1:61034-73462 GCA_032466395.1 Aegires albopunctatus | reverse complement strand
CTCTCTCTCTCTCTCTCTCTCTCTCTCTCTTCTTCTTCTTCTTCTTCTTCTTCTTCTTCTTCTTCTTCTTCTTCTTCGTATAAAAATAAAGCAACATGAATTGGTTGAAATTCCTATGAATATTCTAATTAAAAGTGCATGTAAGAGAAAAGCTAGATTTTCATTCAATCAAACGATTTAATCTCCCTTCTTCTAATTTATTATGACAGCCAATGCATTCCTTTTTCCCTGAGCGTCTCTATAGGGACGCTCAGCTTTTTCCCCAACACAGTAATATTATGGAATATGTTTTCATTTGGCATAAAAAGTAATGAATCCGTCGATATACTTTAACTTAGACTACAAAGTTTCATACTAAGATCATCAAAATACAATTGACTAATTTTGTGAAGCTTTACGGATTAAGTTAATTTGTGCGATAAACAAGCTAGATCTAGATAATGTTAATTTTAGGCGTATTGATAGTACATACTGAATCTGATTGAGTTTGTCAATTTATTAGAAGATGGAGAGTAGGAAGATTTCATCTCGTCCCAATCCACAAACCAATAGAAAGAGGAAAATTAAACTGGGATAAAACAACAACCCACTTTTATTCAGCGCCCACATCCACGTTGTTGTGACCGTGCGAGAAATCTTTCGATTAATTTTGAACGGTACTCCCCTAACCGACAGCATTATGAAATGAATACACAGGACAAGACATGCAATCTGCTAACCACTTATGCCAACATTAGCACATGGGTGGCCATACTATGGCGCATGCGCCAAACTTGGCATATTTCATTATTAGAAGTGGCGCATTTCATTTTTGTGGAAAATAATTTATATATTTCAATTTCTACAAAAAATAGCCGTGAACGGGTGGGGGTGTTCTAGAGATTTGTGGCGCATCTGATTCCGTATGACAAAATAATGATGCATTGTGTGATTGTCCACCTCTGCATTAATAGCCTAATGGTGTAATCATGCCTTCTGAATTTCAAAATGTTATATACAAATTTAAAAGAAAAATTCCATTTATCAAAATTAAATATCATGAGAAAAAATTCTTTAGGATTTATTTCAAAGGAAGAATATTGTAGCATTATATGAACAGAAAATTATGATATTCTCACCATTAATTCATTTATCTCATTAATAAGTCGTATGCAATAAAAGATAGGAGGGCAATTTCAGACATAAAACAATATGCAGGCTTACAACACCATCAGTAAAGCCGACAACGGAAGTGAATCAGAAAGACTTCTTGTTTCTAGTTTCTATCAAGAGGTGTCCCCATGGTCGACCAGACCACAGGATAGGTACGAGATGCGAGGCACCCGGTAATTAAAGAAGATAGTCAATATTATGCCATAGATAATCTTTGGTCGGTCCTCATATCATTGGGAAAAACTTTGGTATTGCAAGACTCCCTTAATGCAAAGTCATTACGGCACGGTATGTATAAGGAAGGTATTGGATGTCATCATTCGTGTGGCCTTTATCATAATTATAATTATAATTATTATTATTATCATTATAGTTTATTATTAGCTATGTGTTGATTTGACTATTTTTTAAAAATATGTAGGCCTATTATTATAATTTTATAGGCCTAATGCCAAAAAGTGAGTCTGATTGCCAGACAGAGACAGCCATTTGTCATACGCCGTTGAAGACTCGTCATAAAAATCGATCTCAGGATACCATGATCGGTTATCTCAGGGTATTTAATGCCATACCACACTGGAGATTAATTAATTGTAGCCCTGTATGTCTGACAACACCAGAATCTACTTCAAGAACGGTCATATCACGCAGGATAGGATAGGTCACAACACATTCTAAAATAGCATGGGCTATTCCAGAAAGCGGCACGTTATCATTATCATAAGGACAAAATGAGGAGCGACTTGCTTTGCTATGATCGCTTCCTAGGCCTAATAACTATGTCTCTAGCATGCTACTGTTGTTTCTATGACGTCAAATTAATGTCAGCACATGCCTACTAATTGGTTACCCTGTGGCATGATGCCTTTCCGTTTATGCAGATATCAATAATATCATCTTCTTTTCCCCCAAGGACAGATCCCTGAGTGGTATCAGAAAGGATTGTCGCGGCTTGGATGTGAAATATTACATGTATGTGATTGTTAAAGCCCATCAACGAAAAAATCGTCTATTAATATCAACTACAAATTCTTCTCCGGCCGATTGATCGCTGGAAGAAATTATACTATATTATGAATAGAAAAAAAAAAAAAAAATTATAAAAATTTAAGTTGATTGTTTTGTTTCCAAAACTAATGTTGAAGTTTGGAAGAAAAGTCGCAGAGTCAATAAACAAGAGACGTAGCCTAGGATTACAATTAGATCTAGAATCTAGGTAAATCAAAATTTATAAGTAAACAGTTTATAATATAATCTTTATTCGTTGGCAAGATTCTCTTTAAACCTGTTTGAGACAAAATGAAAAGCCATAAAATATCAACAGGCCTATAACCTGTTAAACCTATGATTTATGAACATCTCATTTTTAATAATAGGCATAATATAATATAATAATGCAAATGTCGCAATTGATGATGATGATAATAAAAAATAATAATATAATCTTTTTGTAGATATTCATTTATAAGATATTTGTATTGGGACCACTTGGGTCAATAAGGATGAAATAAATATGAGAGAGAGAAGTCTTGCTTTGGAGGTTTTCTAATTTAATTTAGCACTCCCAACAACCTCCCACACCCCACCCATATGCATCGCTGCTGTGCTATGCTGTGCTGAGCTTCACACTGACACCGCTAGTCTCGTGCAAATTGCCGGCCTTTCGATACCCCGCGAGAACTGGGCCCCGACTAACGGACACGGCTATGAACTACGACGGCACGAACGGAACTGAAATGGACACTTCTGATTCAAGAAAAAGACCTTTAGATGGAGAAACAGATAATGGGGTCACCAAAAGATCTAACCAAGGTGGAGGTTAGAAGTCGTATCCGATATTATTTTAATGTTGAAGCGAAGAATTTGCACCTTGTTTGATCGATTTTAAGTCAACATGGCGGCATGAGCAGCCGGTGATCGCGTAATTTTTTTTTAGAAGTTGACCATTTTTATTTCTAGATCTAGATCTAGTTAAACATTTATTAGCCTGGCGGTGTTAAACTTGTTTGAAAATCAAATTTGATCATTATCCTGATCTGTGCAGCATGCATTTTAATCATTCAGTGTCATTTATCAATGTCATCCTCCGAAGTTGAACGACCGGGTGTTGCTGATATCGTGTGAGGGCATGCGTGCGCAAACGTGCCATTTTATGGATTTTTATTATTAATTTTTGTTAATATCTGTTTATAATAGTATTTGTGCCACAAAAGATAAGTAATATCTAGTTATTTTATGCATTTTCGCTTTCATGTTCAATAATTTTGTATTATTTGTTTCCTTGATGTTTGTTTAAAAATCTTTCACGTCCATGCTAGCCTAACAGACGGAAGTTCCTGCTGCGGTCACCTCAGCTGAGCCGCGAAGGGCATGCATACTAAGCGAAAAATTATGACGTTGACCGACCTAAATTCTTGCAAGTTCATTAGTTATGGGCATTTAGACTGAACGTTTTACTCAGAATGTGTAGGAAGCAGTGCTTAGTTTGATATATTTTGCCTATTTCTCACGGATCAACGTATTTCTAGGTCAGTGAGTGAATCAGAGACTACACTTCGTTTGGACTCGTTTCTGTGCAACATACACACCCACCCACACTTTGTCAAGTTCAGAGTCAAACGTCCAGTGATCTGCCCACGTGTCAAATAAGACTCATCCTGATGTTTAACATCCTTTTCTAATTGTTAAGAGAACCACAAACTCAGTGGTAGGGAACTACTGCATTTTCCTGGTGCTGGGGCAAAAGGGCAGATTGGGGGCTGCCAAAATAGTTTCTCCAACCAGCACACCTTGGAGTTCATCAAGACACCATACTGCAGGATGAGTGAACTAGAAGCCAGGGTCTTTCAAGGTGATGATGCAATTTTACATTTTTTCCCTCATGCCCACTGACAACGTCTTGCCATCATTCATTGCATCAACATCGATCATCGATATAATCATCTCAGCAATCTTCAGTGGTTTATCTGTCATCATCATTGCCACTGTAAAGACACCTGGTCCACTTCGGTCATAAAAGTCTAGATTTAGACCACCACTATCGCTAGTTTCATCCACTTATTGAAAGAAAACTCATTAATAATTATACATGCACAGTTTTGCTAAGCATTTCATTTTAATTATTGAATACCTGTTCAAGTTAAAATGTCAGAGGACAGGATTTCCGCAGACAGGAACTTAAGACAATGGTCTAATTTATGTAGCTGTACAGAAAATGTTAAGGGCAAATACGGATCATATAGATCTAGTGTTAAGGCATTTTAGGATTTAAATATGGTATTCTGTGAATGGGTGCAACCCTTTAGGACCATTTCAGTATCTTTTACATGAATCCTTTTCTTGATCCCTTTGTTTTTCTGGGACCTCTAAACTTAAATTTTAACCTTGACTCAGCTTTAAGTGATTAAACATCTAGATCTACATTTCTTTTTACTTTAAAATATAATAGTGTTTCCCTGCGAGAATCCCTCACTTAATAACCTCTGATAGACCTTTTTAGTTACGAATAGTTCATTTCTGCGGAAATTTCATCCTAGACATTTGAATCTGTCCTTTCTCGACTTTTAAGTTTGATAGATTATAAGATAAATGATTTGAGGTCAGTGATAGCTTTTAGATGATTTAACGCTGATTTAAACCGAATGATTACTTTGTGTAATGGACAATTATTATTTTGAAAGGTAGGAAATACTTGAAAAGAAGATCTACGTCATCAGTACCTTAATAGAAGTCCTTAGACATAGGGCTTATCAGATCCTTGCATTGATAAAGATGAGAAATGGAAAAGATCCTTTATAGATTTACAAAGATTCTGTTGTCAATGATACATTTTGTCAGCAGTAAGATTTTGGGACATGAATTGGTGAATATTTCCGTTCATGAGTTGGACTTGAAAATCACATTCCTATTGCTGATATGATGTCTGTTATTCATTCTTTCATGACCATATATATGCACTTGATTATCATTCATTCATTCATTCATTGACCCATCAGACCATATTTTTATTGTAGTGAAAATATTCATTTGATTTCTCACTTTTTGTGTTTAGTAGACCAAATGTGACAAAATTGTCTAAAATTCTTTAAAGATCTTTTCGTTTCATTACGGACATTGCTGCATCCGTTCTCACTATTTACTTTGCTACCGCCATTGTTACCAACTATTCCATTGATTACATCGTGCAATTGCTTCGTCATATAAGGACCCAGTAAATGCTTTTAAAATTTTTCCTCATTTGTTTGAAAGGTGATGCAGCTGAGCAAAATTGATCTGGGATGGTAAATGTCTAAAGCTTTGTCATGTGCGCTATGTCAAGTGATGTAGATTATATAGTTGGTAAACTTCTTTGATAGCGAAACTTATGAGGATGGCAATGAAGGCTTTGAAATATTCATAAATAACCATCATATTTCCTCTCTTAGCACAGATGAATTAATGCAGTATTTTTGAAGCACTTTAGATCAAATGCTATCTCAGGCATTTATCTTATTTGTAATAGAAGGTGTTTAGTAAAAAGAAGGTTCTACCCAATGTCATTGCGATGGTGGATGAGATGATTTATTATACTCATTTTTAATAGTAATAATCATCATCTATTCAAGCCAAGCAATTACAGCGAAATTTACTTATTTTGAATTCCTTGCAATATGGTGATTGATAATTTTGAATTATCTAAGTTTAAATTACGATTTCAATCCAAGGCTTAGTCTTCGATGGACATTGACTGGCAGAATTTTGACCAATTAGTGTTTTATTGATTTAATGTACTATGTTAAAATTAACAAGTTAGCCTTTATTTAAAAATTGATGATGGTTGAGACACTCTTTTAACAGTCATGAATACCGCAGAAATTCATATTATGACTTTGATTTATCAAATTGGGCCAGAAATAGTTTGAGTAAACGAGATTACTTATTCAAGCCAAAGAAGAAAAAATCTAGACTTCGTTCAAGGTAACTTCAAGATTTTTTTTGGATTTCAGCAGACTATTTGGATGTTAATATTGAGATTGTATTCAGGTCATCTCAAAGTGACTGTAATGTAGGGATTTAAGAGAACCAATTATCATTATTAATCAAAAGCATTTATTGAGTCCTTTTCACTTTTGTGTTCATTTATGTTCTTATCATTTTGTCATTTGAAGATTATTTATTTTATTTTTTTTTTTTCCTTCATTTCTTTACTTTTTTTTTCCCAGTTAAGTATTAATTAATAAAATTGCTTTGATAAGTTTCACAAATCCTCTTTAAAATCTTCTTTTCTCAAATGTGATATTCATGAAGTAATGTAAATTTTCCCCAAATTTTTCATTGGTTTGTCAAAATAATTCTTTGACTTCAAGCATCCCATTCATAAATTGAATAAGTAGTTGTAAAAGAGAATTTCCTTGAAATTGTTCACATCATGGTTTGATTCCATTTTTCAGAGCCATTGATGAATACTGTGTCGGACAATGTAACTAATGGTAAGTCCATGTTTTTTAGTAATGATGCTTAGAGAAATGAGTTAAGCTTAGATTGACACCGCTAAAGGTTTTGGCTGAAGAAAAACAAACCAGTAACTATGTCTTAACTGGAGGTACCTCAAACAGATGTCTTAAATGCAAGAAACTTTTTAACCCAGCTCTTATTAGCATTGTCTAGGTGCATGTGTGCCCTTGTCTCATATTCATGTCTTAAATACAAGCTACTGATTTCACGAAAGAACATTGCCTGTACCCTTGTCTCATAGGAAAAAATTACAGGACTTATAAGTTGCTTAGTATGGTGGACCAAAATGTTAGTTAAGCTTTGACCTTTTGGATGAAAGATCATTCCAATTTTTTTAGCAATTGACTTAATAATAATAGTACATTTTTACTTAGGTTTCAAGGCCCTTCACAATCACATTAACTCACTGCGCAAACTCAACATTAATAACATACATATTATAATACATGCATATATCTATATATATAATATATATCATTTACTTGTTCGTCACACGTTTTAGTTCGAAATTTGTTGATGCCTATTTACACTTTAGAGTGCTGAACATTGTCATCAGTGCTTTTTCTAAGTACTCAACTCCAAAACCATCAACAATGCTATCACTTTGACCTTGGGGCTTATTTTACACCTAAACTTTAATGATAATGATTAAAAAAATAGATGTTTGTTAAATACAGGGCCTTCTCTCTTATTCACAACTTAGGCGTTTGACATTAATGTAATTAAATATTATTACAAATGCACAGAGCATGTTGTTTTAACAAGAAATTAAAAAAAATACTCTTTTGTCTAACATTAACATAGCCCAAACACATTCATCACATCTCTTTATAACAGTGAGTTTTGATTTTAGAATTATTTTGCAATCAATTCATCTTATATCATGGTAAGAAACCCAAGAAAAGGGGGAACAAATAAGCAAAATTTTTGGCATTGATTTTTGTCATCAATTTTTTTCCCAATTGGCTGGAACAAACCAGCTTTGATGAAGCGTTATGTCAATGGTTTGCTTACAGATGAAAAATACTTTCTTATTGGTGCTCCTAATGTTTAAATTGACAAACTTAATCTACTAATTAGTAGCCATCCTTTAATTCATCTAGCAGTCACCTATCTTAGTATTCTCAGTGGTCTTAAATCTTCCTTTCATTTCAGTTCTTCACTATGGGAACACTGCTCCAGCAACATGGCAGCCAGATGCCATGCAAACCCAAATGGGAGCCGGGGAGGGCGATGCGTCAGTTACAGATGTGGGACGTAAGTACTTTTCTTTTTGATGCATCTTCTCTGTATGGTGTGTCTTTGTCTATATGCAAGTAGTACCTACATTGTCATAGTTATATTTCTGATGCAAGTCTTTGCTATTTTTTTGAATTTACTGATCATGGCTATAATTTATAAAAGCCAATTTTAGTAACAGCTTATTTTGCTTTAGAGAGTTTAGGATGTTGCTTTGTTAATTTTTCTTGGTGTGCATGTTGCTAAATATAGGTTTTTGTTGCAGCTCACCTGTTAAGTAAATGTAAAGCCACATTTGAGTATGAATAGAATGAAAGAATAAGAATATATAACTTATTCAACTGGAATAAAACAAGATATGGTCAACGTTTCAGTTTTTATTTTTGTCTTGTTTTAAAGGTTAATATACCGAAATGTCGACTTTATCTTGTTTTATCTTCATTCCAATTGAGCTAGTTATTCTTGTTCTCTCATTCTGCTCACCTGTTGATGTATGTTGCCTGAAATTTTATTTTGATTTATTTGAGTTGCAAGTTGTTTTTCCGGATTTCCGTTTTTTTTCATGTAGATCAGATGTAAGTTTTATATTAGTCTTATAATGTTGTAAATCAGGCAAATAAAAAAAAAATTGAAAATTTGCAGCTGTTTTTTTCTAAGCTTGGTACCGTCCCTGAATTTGTCTTTCTTCACCGTTACCATTTATAAACCTATCCATCAGTCATTTGATTCCTGAAGCTGTTTTAGCAAGACTAGCTAATGCTTTGCAACATTGCTTGCAATAATTTTATTAAATAAAGCTTCAACGATTCGTAACGAAGAAAGAGTAGTGAAAGTGAGGGTAAAAAAGAAGTTGGGATTGGTCTGGGGTGAATGGATTTTTTTGTCTATGCATGGTCAAAATTATACAAAAAAATATTATTATTTATACACATATCTATTGCTAATGAGGTTCTCACCTTAGGAAGATATTATGGTGACAGTCAGATTATCTTTCTAATGTTGCCTTTTGTTTTGTTTTATTTTTTATTATACATGAGGTGAAATGTCGTAAAAAACAGCCTGTTCCAGTCAGAATAGGCTTTAAGTTGAAACTTTCCATGATCATTCGTGTATGTATGTCCTGAGCATGTTTAGGACCACAATTTATTATTAGAGATCAAATGGATTTTGTGCATCCATTACAGCATTTTTGTTTACGGCTCTATCGACGACTTGCTGTGTATGAAAGTATAATTAATGTTTGTGCCTATAATATCATGACATTGTGGCCGAGTGGATGTGGCAATGGACTTACAAATGAATGTTGCTGGTTCATCTCCCATTCCGATAAATTGTTTTATTTTATTAAATTATTATTATCTTTCTTTTTAAATTTTGGCATTGCTATTCTTATGGCTGTGGCTCGGTAGTGATTCGAATCATATTATTCCTCCTGTGTAATATTTTGTAAAGATTTTAAAATAGTTCGTTGATGAATAAATTTGAATAGTCATCTTTCTCTATCAGATCGAAGTAGTAGGGAAAAACATTTTCACCGCCTATTCATATACCATTTTCTTCATCATACTTCTTTCTTCTCCCTTCCTTATTTACAATACTTAGATCTACATTTCTATTATCAAATTCAAATGAAAATCTGTTCATGCAACAGGAGTTCAGCTTGTTTAATTGTATTTCTTGTGTGTAGGTGGTGTGTTGGTTTTGATGGTTTAGTCCCAAGTTTTATATCAACCTTTGGCAATCCATACTTGAAGAGTTTCAGGCCATCTTTCCTGGCAATTTGTCCAAAACTTTGCTATGCAGGCTTTTGATTGGTCTAAATATTGTCGTGATTAGATTTGTAATTGATTTTTTAACATGATGAATATTTTTATCTAATCAAGTGTGAAATAAGATTGATTTACATTGGATGTCAAGCTATTTTTAAAAACAGTGGTATCGAGATGATACAAGAGAAAATGATATAGAAGGGGCAAATTGTTTTGGCTTGCTTGGGGACATTGCAAATGCCATGGTTTTAATGGGATAGCAATCTTCTATTATTATCATTATCAATCAAAAATGTGCATTGTCTGAAAGCGCATCAGGTACATTCATTAAGGAAAGAATTTACATTGCATCAAGCAAACACGTTAACAAATGCTGAATGTCATAGATCCAGATTTTTACTTTTCTTGTTTGCATCCCTGGGTAATGAGGCTCTGCAGTCATTTTTAGAAAACTTAATTTGATCGAAGAAAGGATTAGGCAAATTTTTATTTTATTTTGACAGCTATATGAGGCACCTTGCTTGAAAGTGGTATAAAAAAGATTTTTTAAAAGTTGGCATCCAGTTACATTATTTGAAGTAAACAATGTTCTTTCCGGCGATGAACGTTAACCCACAAATCTTTATTCTTCTTTAGCTTTTTATTACTGGGAATGAGCCCCCCCTTGCTTTAGGCGCTCGCCTACCAAGCCAAAGGTCCCTGATTCAAACCCGTGCAGGCTTGAATTTGAAATCCAATTTTTTTTGGGGGGGGGTTTCTTTCTGCCCCCTATCCTTAAGTTGCTAGGATTTAGAGTGCCAAGTCCTATCAGAGATCGTCTATAATATAGTAGGTCCCATGCATTGTATAATATACGCATGTAAAAGAAACCTTCAGTCTAGGAAAACCCTGATATCACCAAAGTAGTGGGGCAAAATTCAATACAACGGTGAGGAGTACATACTGTAACTGTTGACTTGGTGTGGTGTGGGATGAATAGATGTAAAGCATCATAGCTGTTTATTGATTGATAACAGAGTCCAGGGATCACACGAGAGATAAAATTAATCTGAAATCCATCTGTCAATTTTTTTTACACACTTTGAATGGTGAATAAAAAGTTACATTCAAGCTACCTGTCTTCCGTAGATTTATTATTAACCATGGAGGATAAAGGCATAGTTGGCAATGGCAGAGTTATTGCATTTATAATTAGATGTAATCTGAGATCCATCAGCCAATACTTGTCGTTGTAAAGGAAGTAAAATTTTTTCACACATATTGAATGGTGAATAAACATCCTTTACTGACAGCTATTTTGAACTTCTTTGTTCCATCCATTGACTACCATTTTCTTTTCTTTGGTATTTTTGTCGAAATATACCATTTTTTAATCTTCATCGCATTTTACTCTCACTTGTCGAAGATATTTGTTTCTTGCAAGAAGCAGGTGTGTATTTCCTGAAGTGAAGGGGAATTCTACATATCTTTTTTTTTCTTTAAAGCAAAGTTTCAAATTGCAATGTGATGACGTTTAAACCAGATCTTCAGGTACCTTTAAGATACCTGCTCTTGGTTTTCAAACATCTTTAACACTTAAGATGGATGAGGTCTTTATGGAAGCTGTCATATTTGTTTGTTTCTTATGATACCGTTTCTTTGGTCTCAATCATCCTCAGTGAAAATGGTCTTTTTCTTAGTCCAAAGAGCATCATCAATCATGTCGTATTCTCTGCTAGATAGGAAACGTTGCAAAACAGTCTATCCAAACGTCATTTTAAAGTCAAGATAGGTTCAACTCTATACTCTATCGGATGACTTTACTCAAGAAAATGGCGTTCCTCAAGGTAGCATCTTATCCCGATGCTTTTCAATATCAAAATAAATAAAATTGTTAAATCTGTTATTAACTAGGCGAATGCGTCTTTATTTATAGACGATTTCGCCATCTATTTGGAAGGCATATCTTCCCCATTTGGAACGGATGATACAACTTTGCATCAATAAAGTTCAAAAATAGGTATATGAAAATGGCTTCCATAAGACCATTTGCGTCCATTTCCATAATCAAAGGAATCTTCATGCCGAACCAGCATTAACTATAAATATACAACCCATTAAAGTTGCTACAGAAGCAAAATTTCTTGGTGACTTATGATCAAAAGCTCACCTTTCTGCCACACATAAAATGACTCAAATAGACTTGTAAAAAGGCATTGGATATCTCCCTAACGAGTCCAAAAGTATTAGACTCGAGAATAATACATACATTTTTAACGCCGAATTACAGGCAATCCTTTTAGGGATTAAAACATTTCAAAATTTAATGGGGATGACTGCAAAATTTGTTATCTTGACGGATGGCCTGTCAGCCCTCCAAAATTAAAATCCCTTCAAAACAGTAATCAACTAACCAATCAAATTTTAAATGACCTTAAAGTTCTGGCTGGACCTGCAACATTTTATTTCTTTGGATTCCAGGTCAAAGGAAATGAAGCAGCGGACCAATTAGTCAAAGCTGCATTAGGAAAAGAACCAGAAAAATATGCCATGGTTATTTATACAGATTTGAAAGTCTTGACCAAAGGTTAAGAGAAAAAACTTTGGCAAGAAGAATGGGAGGAGGAGGAGGTTGAAAATAAATTACATGAAATTAAACCCAACATTAATAACAAATTAAAAATGAGGCCTACAAACTGCAAAGAAGAAACTAGAAACTGTCTTCTTATTGGACACAGTTGGGTGACTCAAAAGTACTTATTGGTTAATGAAGACCAACCTTGGTGTCATCTTTGT
>JASKDV010000013.1:45647-57419 GCA_032466395.1 Aegires albopunctatus | reverse complement strand
TCTCTCTCTCTCTCTCTCTCTCTCTCTCTCTCTCTCTCTCTCTCTCTCTCTCTCTCTCTCTCTCTCTCCAAATAACAAAAAAAAAAAAAAACCCAACCCAAAAAACAAACATTAAATTGACTTTTTTCCATAAGGGGACATTTATTCTTCTTAAGCATCTAGTAATGGAAGCTTAGAAATATTGTGCAGAGATCGAGATGAGATCTCGATCGAGACTATGTTCAATGAGTAATAAAATGAGATGATACATTTGGTGGTCATGTCTATGGTGAATCCTGGAAAGAAATGCTTGTCAGTCTTCTTGTGGCTATAGCCAGACTTGCTTGGGAAAGGAGGGAGAATGAAGAGAGGATGATTGTATATGAACTATAGATTTTATCAACAGGTCTGGGTAAGATTGGGTGTCCATTAGTGTGGAGAAAAGCTGAGAGATTATAGCATTAGACTGCATTCAGTGGGGATTTGTATCAACATATTTTATTAGTTCGTTCAGAAATAATGTGTATTTTAGTGATTGTGATAAAGATGATTGTCATGACCATACACTCACTTATTAGCATCTTGTCATGATTATTTCCCCTATATTTCCTTGTAACCAACAGGTGACAATATACACATGAAGATATTAGTCCCAAGCGTAGCTGCCGGTGCAATCATAGGAAAGGGAGGCGAGACCATTGCCCAAACCCAAAAGGAAGCTGGCGCCCGTGTCAAGATGTCAAAGGCAAATGATTTCTATCCAGGTAAAATTAATTTTTAGAAATCTTATTTTTGTATACCAATGAGGGCAAGTCAAGAGAGGCTATACACCTTTACTTACATGTATAATATTTTCATTATTTTAGATGCATGCTTGTATTATTATGTAATGGTTCCCTCTTTTTGATATTAGAAAAAGAAAGTGGTATTTCTTATATCCAAAGAGAATATGAAACAAAGAGAAATGGGCACAAACAGGAAATAGGTATTTCTTATATCCAAAGGAATATGAAACAAAGAGAAATGGGAACAAACAAGAATATAGAGGAGGTATTTCTTGTATAAAAAAGAAAATGAAACATTAAGTAATAGGAACAATGAAGAAACAGAAGGAAAATGAGGGATAACTGAGCCAATCAGATCACTTCACACTGAAGCCATTCACAAACAGAGTGAATTTAAGAAAGTAGGGATAATTGGTGGTTAGAAGAGAAAATGTTAGACCAAAGATCTTAGATCATTGCAGTCCAGAAATTGTTCACACAGACATCAGTTTCAATGCAAATCACAGCCTACTAGTCTTAATAGTTGAGAATAATCTCGTCAATAATGTATTTGGTTAAGCTGCAAAGTGTGATTAATTTCAGAGACATAGCTGCCAACTAGTAGGATAGAAGCATACTAAGTATGATTTGACCAATTCAAATAACACAATTGATAATCTTATTAATTTCATCTTAGGGGAAACATTCTACTTAGTCATTTCCTCTCCTTTAACTAACCTAGAAACAGTTATGATAAGATAAGGTAACTTCAATATTACCAATGCTGATGTTTCTATTCATTACACAGGGTTTTTTCTTCTTGGGAAAATGAGTATCAGCGTGAAATATGATTTTGATTTCTGAAAAGTTGGCAGCTATGCAGCTATATTTGTTATCCTTTACAAGCTAGTTCTCTTATTTTAGTTTTAAGAGAGAGTCATCCACATATCCATCACCATCAGTGGTGATAATTGGATTTTTATGTCATCGTTTTTTTCCCCCTTCTGCTAAGTAAACAATTAGCTTGTACATTCAAAGTTAGCATATTCGGATAATATCAATTTATAACCATTTTCCTTTCTCCAGGAACCACAGAACGTATATGTCTGATCATGGGCTCTCCAGAAGCTGTCCGCCAAGTCAATAATTTCATAATGGAAAAGATTCGCGATAAACCCGACTCCAGCCCCACCACTCCTACAAAACCTGATGATGCCAAAAATAATTTTGAGAGGCATCGGCAGGTAATAGAGGTATTTCAGGTTCCATTTTCATCCTCATTCCATTCTCATGTAGGTCTGCCTCTGATATACATAAATAATTTAGAAACGTACGTACATGCACACACATATAGAGAGAAAGATTTTGTAATGTCCAAGAGAAATGAAATACATGGACATACTGAGGAAATAGTAATGCTATTCTACACTTGGATTATTGACTTTCAGCTTACCATATCAACTTTCAAGCCTTATGTAATGGCCATTCCTGGTATGAATTTTTATTTGAATTAAATGTACAATCCATGGAGCTGCACAAATGTTCTTTCATACATTTTGCTGTGATGTTCTGTAGTTGCTTAAAACTTGCATAAACATTTGCAAAAGTTAAGCTTGAAATGTTAATGGGCCACTGACAAAAAGTGGGCCCAAAGCATTAGTTCTATTTTTGAATTCATTCACCTGCAAATGATTTGATAACTCTCACATGAAGTATATCAGAGGCAGAAGATCTTAGATCACCTTTCCTGTCTAGAATAATTTGTAAGAATTATTGATAAATCGTGTTTGGCAACTCAATTCAGTATCATTCCTATATTAACCGTTTTTCATAATTTTGAGTTTATTTTGCTAATTGAAACAATTCTTACCTTTTATTGATAATGATTTGTGGCTGATAAGGTAAGCATTGATGCCAAGTTTCTTTTTCATTTTCATTAAAAAAATTTTTTTTTTTAGTGTAGGGGTGTCTTTAAGGCCCATGTTGGCATTTGCTGCTATTTGAAATTCTTCCTTTAGCACTGGGAGAGTTTCGTTAATTAGTTAGTTACCCCATGATTTCATTGAACTCATCCCTGCTGGTCCATTCATGGCTAATAACTAACCAACACATTATCAATAAATCAGAAAGACGTGGGAAATGATTTACCTTAGGAAGAAAGTAAATGTTGATGAAAAAACTAATGTCCTAGGTTGTTGGAATATGGACTCTCAAATCTTTAAGATAATATTTTGAGATGAACAAACTCTATATGGGTGTGTTGATGAAAGGCTTGTGTAGTCTAGGAGTTTGGGGCACTGTTTATTGGTGAGAAAGAGGTCAAAGAAGAATAGAGGAAAGATAAGTGAACTAAAAGTAATGCAATGGTCAGCAAGGGTGAGTATCATCAGCATCTTCATGCCACCTCCCCTGGTCATTCTCATGTCATCCATGACTCATATCGCCTTCAAGTTTACCTTCCTCGCTTTTCTCATATGATCGTTCATCCCCCATTTCATGCAAGGATCATCGCATTCCAAAAGCATCTCTCACTCATTTATATTGTTTGGGTTTGGCTGTATTTATTATTCAATGATTTCTTTGACACCAATATTAATATAACATCCATTTTTTACTAAAGGTTTTCACTGAGGCAATGGGGACTGATTTAAAGCTATACACAGTGAAATTATATTTTGCAAATCAGACTTAACGGTCTAGTAGATAAGTGATAAAGCTCAAAATCTTTATATTTTAGAAATTTATCTGTAAACTGGGCTTTAATTAGTTGCTAGACTAGACATAACGCATTGGAAAATTGGTTTAAGTAAGCATTGGAAGAGAGAGAAGACAGGAAGAGCTGTGAGAGCCATGGGTTTGACCAACAATGGGGTGCCTGTCCATTTCATTTATGATACTCATTTTTGGTTTGTGGTTTCCGTTGCCAGGTCAAAATCCTCATCCCAAACAGTACTGCCGGTATGATCATTGGAAAGGGCGGAAACTATATCAAACAGATCAAAGAGGAAAGCGGGGCATATGTTCAGATTTCGCAAAAGTCTAAGGAGACAAACCTGCCTGAAAGATGTGTGACAGTTGCTGGTGAGTAGATTTTCTTCATGCATTGATTCATTAACTCGACAACAATCACTATCTGTGTCTCTTATGGTCAGGTCTCAAGTTTTGATTAGGATATGTAGCCATGTCTTTACATCCTTGGTTACAAACACACTTTTTCAGACCACTTAGAATGTTTTAATTATAAGTCAGAGTAATTAAACCCTAATTATATCCAATAACCCAAGATAATACATGCACACCTTAATTTTTACAAAATACAATAAAGCCAAGATATCTTTACCCATTAACTGGGGGAGCAGATAGCTCAGTAGGTAAGGCGCTCGCATACCAAGCCAAAGTTGTGCAAGCTTGAATTTGAAATCCAAATTTAATACATTTTGAGGATTGAATGCTAAGAATCTTAACCCCTGGTTAAATTTAAGAATCCAAAATAGTCCATGATATAACCATTTAAACAAACACTTGTTGAGGTTGGTTGAAAGAGATCAATCACACCATAGGGTATTAAATTCTTCACTGGTAATAGCTGTCTGATAAGAATTGTAAGTGTTTTCAAGAAGAGATGCACCTAAGAAGAGATGAATTATATCGTTTGTTTGTGTAGTTTGAAATAATTTTGGATGGGATCTCTAGATTAGATCTACATAGCTGCCAACCAGCTGGATAATATCATATTAAGTAAGATTTGACCAATCCAAAAAACATGAAATTGGATTACGTTCAAGAGGAAGACTGCGTCAAACTTTCATAGACCAACTGGAGGAGGATATGATCTCAATAGAGAGTTGCTACTCACAGTAATGGAGGATGGACACAATTGGAGGAAAGAGGTCACTCACATCCGACTGAGGTCGATTGAGTAAGAGTAAGTAATTAAAGACATGATTGAAAATCTTATTGATTTCATCTTGTGTGAAAAATTCTGCTTCAGTCACTTCCTCCCAATTAACTAGGCTAGAAATAGCTATAATAAAGGTAAGGCAACTTTAATATTACCATTGCTAATGTTTATATTAATGCAGGGTCTTTTCTTGGAAAAATGGGTTTTGGTATGAGCCGCGCTTGTTTTCTGAAAAGTTGGCAGCTATGGGTCTAGATTCTTGATTCCTAGATTTTGTAGACAAAGGGATCATAGATAAGCATTTGATTTTCAGACTGTTCCAAAGGGTCAGTGTCATTCTTCACGTTGTTTGCCTTTTCTTCTCGTTTCAGGTGATATGGAATCTAATATGAAGGCAGTTGATTTGATTCTTCAAAAAATTGTTGAAGATCCTCAAAGCAGCAGCTGTCCTAATATTAGTTATGCCGACTTCACTGGACCAGTGGCTTCTGCCAACCCCACTGGATCTCCATTTGCCAACACCCCATACCAGCAACGTAGCACAGAGATGATGAACAACACTGCTACGTATCCTAATCAGAACTTCAACTTTGGTACCAATGGCAACAACTCCTACAATGGAATGGGGGGCCTCTCTGGCTTGAACATGAACATCAACGTGGCCGCCATGGGCCTGGGAGGACCAATGGCTGGCCAGGCCATGGAAAATTTGAAGATGACTCTTCGTGGCTCTGGCTACACTGATCATGCTTCCGATGAGATTTGCACAGCCATGAACACCCTGGCCAACTATGGCATCCTAGGAATGAGTCAGATGGGAGCCAACATGGCAACCTCCAACATGCCTAGCATGCAAGGCGGCATGCAGATTCCTGGCAACACCACTGGAGGTGCGGCCAATACGTCATATGGCAGTGCTACCTCTCAGGCATCCAGCATGTTCGGTCCAGTGGGAAGCACCTCTTCGGCTCAACAGCAGTCCACCAGTTTGTTTGGATCTTCTTCACCCAGCATGGCTGTGGCCACCGGCACTGACAGGTATGGCTCTAGCCCTATGCTGAATGAATCATTTCCCCAGACTCCGGGTTATGCTGCCTCTGCTAATGCAGTCACTTATCCCACGCCAGACCGTTCTTCTGGCACTGTCTCGGTCAACGTGAACCAAAATTCCTTTGGTTTGGGCACTGGGATGTATAGCCCTACCGATGATAAGTGTTCCTCAAAACACGAGGTGGAGGTGGCTGAAAACATCGTTGGAGCAATCCTAGGTCCTGGTGGTAAGGGTATAGTGGAGATCCAACATTTAACTGGTACAAATATCCAGATCTCTAAGAAAGGAGTTTACGCTCCAGGCACTCATAATCGTATTGTGTGCATCACTGGCTCTATGAACAACATAGGTCGTGCCCAGTTCTTGATAAATCAGCGTATCACTCAAGAGGAAGGCAAGCGTGCTAGACAAGCCACTACTCGCTAAATCATCCCAACAAAAGCCTCACCCAGGTCTCATTGGGACTTGATAGATTTACTTTTTTCATAGAATGAATTTTTTCTTCTGTTTGGTTTTGACGTACATCAATTTCATCTGTGTTTTCTACTTCTTCTGTTATTCAAAAATAACAAAAAAAGTTTGTCAATTTTAGAATATGTATCTATCTATTCTAGATGGTCTAGCAACTCTTTCTTTGCTGTATGGCCATGGATCGCCTCCCACTTATGTCCATGGTTGTTCTGTTGTTCTTTTACTTGCCTAGTTGTGATCATATTTTATTGAGTCTTTGCAAGTCTCAACTCCTTGTCTACTTTTGAGCTCTTCTCCCCTTTTAAAGTATCCTTTTTTAATAACGATTTTTTAAAATTTACATTTTTCTTCTCATTCCTTTCATTCTCTCTTGTTTTTTTTATTCGGAGTGAGTTGGTTTTAAATAATATTTTCACCCCCTTTTAAAAAAAAAACAATTTTCCCCCGTTTTAAAGGTCTTCATTTTTTGGTTTTTCTTTTCAATATCTCTTCCATCAATTATCCTTTCCTCGTCACCCATCATTATTCCATTCGTAATAATTCAGATCCGCATCAGGTTTAGCGTTGGATTTATATGGAACTGGTCTCTTAAGGAAACCGAAGGGCTGTGAATTTTATCATCCTGTTATTTTAAGTAGTCACTGCCACCAGCAGCTAGCATTGCCTCTGCATGGTGTCCCATTATCACTAATTATTATTATTATTATTATTATTATTATTATTACTATTATTAATGTGACAGTGTCCCAGCATGCTCTGCTAGATACTGGTGGCAGGCCAGTAGATTCCACTTTCGCTATTCTTCTTCTATTGACAACATGCATCCGATATCATCCTCATCCCCCCATCTTCATTGTCATCCTAAAAAAGTTTTACATTTCACCATCACCTTAATCTAGAGTTCTGTCGGTGTTTGCTAAGACCACCCCCAGATCGCTAAGCTACACCATTTCGTTCATTTTGTCAGCTTTTAAACGTAGGAAAGTTTAGCCTTCATAGAAAAAAAAACAAAAACAAACTTTCCCGTGTTTTAACTGCAATTATGAAAAAATTGTGATACTACATTCTTCATCACCGTCATCATGGAAAGCATTGTGGCAAAAGCCTTATAATTTATTTTGATTTAGTCACATGACTTATTTGACCAATACTACTATGCATGAAAAACTGATGATATGTGAAGCCATTTGTGATGATATTTATAATGCTGGATTATCATTAAGTAATATCATCTTTCTCCATGAGCCTGTCGCACACCCACACACACGCATACACATACACATTGCCAAATTGGTTTTTATCGGCCATTGTCTGTCCCCACAGTCAGCCAGCCAGTCAACACATTCTCACATCCTTCTAAACTACATCTGCTTCCATCCAAGCTTTGCCTTCCTCGTCAAAGTATTATATTATAATTATTATTTACTATGATTATTATTATTATGGATTTTATTGTTTGCAATATATTTAACGAAAATCAGTAACAGTGTGCATATAATGATTTGGAACACATACACAAGCAATTCTAAGCAGAAAAAATGTGATATACGTGCATACCATCCTATTTATTAGCATCGGTCATTCACCTCATCACCAGGAATTGGTCCTACTGTTAAATTTTATATATATATATATATGTATACGTATATATCTGATAAATATTTAATGAAAAATTGAAACAAAACAACAGATGTAAATATATATGATTTACCGTTATTTTTTTCTTATCTCCCTCTTTTTGACTTGCGTTCTTTGCTAAAGGAGCCGATTCCTATTTCCCTTCTCCCCATTCAGCTTTGATCTCTTTGAGTCTTGAAACTAAGAACAATATAGATGTCAAGACCCACATTTTCAGAGAAAAGAATTTGTTTGATAAGTTCTTTTCTTTGGGTCCTTCTTTTGTTTGTTCGTTTTCTCTCTCTTTTTATTTCATTCATTTAAATGATGATAATTTAAGATAATCATTGAGCTTTTGTATATTTTTTAAAAACACGTGAAATTTTCAACATGATTTTGACTCCCATTCTGTTTTCTGTTCTGATTTGGATTACATTTTTGTTCTCCCTCCTCCCCATCTGTTTATTGCTCTTTCTCTCTCTGTCTCTCTCTCTCTTTCCGTTGTTGAAAAGAATTTGCGTTGCCTTCATGACTTTGTGGTTTCGTGTGGGTCTTAGGTGGGAGGACGATGATCAGGGCACCTTTTCACACTTGATACGTTTTCCCCGTTTTGTCACAGTGCTTTCCATGATTTTTCCCAACAGTTATTGCCTAATGCACATAACTTAAGACTATATTATATATATATATATAATTATATAAATATCAATATTAAACAAAGATGTCTTTCTTTTAAGAGGATGTTCAGTTAATAATGTTTGCTGTTGTGCTACATCAAGCAAGAGACTGCATCATGAAATGTATAACCTGTACCGACATGTATGTACAAAGTCTACATTTAGTCACCTATTTATCTAACTCCTTTAACCAATTTGTCCGTGATTTTTTGACCCATCAACTATCAACAAACAAACACTCAGAGACACACACAGACAAACCCATCACCATGTTGGCAAGTTGTATTGTCCATGGTGGGTCATTAGCATACTGCATATGATAATATAATATACTATCTACATATTCTATCGTAAATATACACATGTTGAAGTTTGGTCAGGTAGAACTGTACTAATACCTACATATCCCTTCCTCCACCTTACATGCACACGTACACACACATATGTACTAATGTACACACCACTTGTGATGGGTTTGTTTTAGTTCGTTGGTTTTTTTTTGTGTGTCAATTTTTTGTTTTTGTTTTTTGTTTTTTCATTTTGTAACCAGGGAGAAGAAGATTGAAAACTTTGCTTGTTTGACGTTTTCTCAACTGAAAGGACGGGTATTGTTGCCATCTTTTTCAAACAAATAATACACCTTTCTTTCATTGTCAAATTGTACCACATACATCCCTCTACCTTAGAGATGATCGATCATTAACTTATTTCCTACTCTTATAACAAATAATGGCAATTACAATTATTTATAAAAATTTCTATATCACAACTGCAGGCCATGGTACATTTGACAACCTTTCTTTTCCACCTTTTAAATTTTTTTTTTGGAAAAATCACTTTCTCTATTATTTCTCTGTGATTTATCTCCCATTTCTGTCCTCTGCATCTGCATAGTGAGGAGACACCACCACCACCACCACCACTCTGGAATGAAGTCCTTTCCACCACCCATGGCTACAAAGGTCTCTCACTCTCACATATCCTAATACTTCCACCTTCTTCATGAATCAGCCCATCCTATACTCTTCTCGTCGCTAGCCGCCACGCCAACCCATTTATAATTGAATTTTGAATTTGAACTAAGCCACAAGATCTGGATTTTGTCACAGCCCGAAGTCTTTCCTATGTCACGGTGTCCGGGGGTATCTGCCATTGGCCATTAGTCCATGCATATTGAATTCTTTCACGACTGCCTTCTTGTTTTGTTATCCTTGTACTACTACATCTTCTTAGATACGGCTTTCTTCTTTTTAAGATTGCATTTTATTTGCCTCCATAGTTCAGTTAACAAATCAAATATTCATCCCCCTTTTGTTTACTCAGGACAAAACACGCTTGAAGTGAGCAAAGCATGTGGCTTAAAATGAACTGTCTCAAGATAAGGATGGGTAAGGGAATGTTTTTTTTTTCTTTCCCCATCTCTTCGATCCATACATAGAGCATTTAAGTGAGAAGTACATTTTTTTAACAAGAACGAATGCCCTCCCATCTTGGTTATGATCATAGTCCAATATAGATACAGTAGGCCTACCAATGGTTGCATTCTTCACTTCCTAGATTGTTATTTTTGATAGGTCATGTTCTCACTCTGGCAAGTTAATCTTTTCATCTTGATTTCATCCAAAATTTTTGTCCGTTAGGAGTGAGAAGTGTATCAATTAACTTTCTTTTTGCTTGAGTCAGTCATTTTGCTCATCCATTACCTATGTTGAATTTTGGTCATGTTTGCATCCACCAATCTACAAGCCAATCAATGAAATGTTTTTATTCACTAAGATTCACAAAGATGAAAAGGGACTTGACCAGGGCTACTTTGATATACATACTTTCACCACCATATAATAAATATTATATACATATATAGGCTACTACTACTATTACTGTAATTGATATTTCATTCCTAATGTTTTAAATGATGTGCCTGTCTAGTTAGTAGCACTAGGAGTTAGAGGAGGAGGAGCTGGTGCTCATCAGTGGTTGAGTTTTAATTTATTGCCAACACATAACATCTGTTGCTTGTCCAGTGAGGATGGATTCATGTCATGTGTCATGATGATTAAGTTGAAAGAATCAGGGCCTATTGGTTGGGGTTTATTTTTTTAAGAAGAGGAAAACATGTGGGAAGTCCTTGCCGTGGCTCAAGCTTGTCTCATTTTTTCGTCCCCCCCCCGTACCCCCCCACACCCACAAATTCAAATGATGCTTTATGGTAAGAGAAAGCAAATTGACATCATTGATGATTTGCTGATTAAAAATAGACTTGGAATCATTTCGTCCTGCCAGTGGGCAGCTTCCAACACATTTCAGTGGGTAACCAATCAATTTCACACAGACATATACACACACACACACCAATCAAGCAAATCTATGTGCCTGATGGTTTTTCGTTGTTTTTTTTTCTTTTCATTTTCTATCTCAGTTATCAACGTTGAAAGGTCATTGAAATCTGGACCGGAGTAAATCATCTATGCTGGTGTCACATATCTGTCATCATCATCATCATCATCTTGCTCATCATCACCGTCATCATCATCATCATTGTATCATCGTACCTCCACCACCAACTTCCTCAGTGTATTTGTGGCTTTCAACTTCATGTAGTAATGGTGCATGTCTAGCTTATTCCAGTTGGTAGGTCTTACAATTTTATTTAACAAGATGTATCCAATCACACACTACCACCACCACTTTCATTCCCATCTGCGTCATTTAGCTTCATCTGTGCCCGCTACTACTACATTTCATTTTTTCCATGTCCAAGTGCTGCTTTTGTATCGATGGTTGCTTTCGTCTTGTGTACAACTGGCAGAGATGCTTTATTCCTGTGTCACACACTTCACATCAACAATATGATATGATAATGATAATGAAATACATGTGTACTACTACTCCATTGTACTGCTATTACTATTACTACTATGATTAATATTACTACAGAAAAACGTGTCAACAATTCATGTGGTTGGTAATGAGGACGACTAACACAAAGAAGTGAGAATATGCAGTTACAAAATAAAAAAAAAAAAATTCTCAATCAAGGCTATACCCTCGCAGTCTTTAGTGTTTTATTTTTCATTATTTGGCTGTTGTCATCATCATCACCATTATCATCCATCTAGATATTGCCACTATGCTAGCAAACTGGCACAACTCCGAGATATATATGAGCCAAGGTCAAAAGGTGCCTCATAACAGGTGCAAAATTAAAATTGAATTTGAAAGTGCAAATTTTAGATGAAAGTTTAGTTTGAATGTCATAGAACATTAATCTGAAGCTCAGAAGATAAAATGTTATGTGAGAAGCGCACAGGA